>JAJHJA010001119.1:0-102037 GCA_021202915.1 Heliconius himera | reverse complement strand
TTGTTGCACAGCCCCGGCATTGGGCATAATGTTAAAGGTAAGATGAATTGCCTGTGTAGTTATTGTATAAATTATTGCTGTTTAGCATGTATAGCATAGTAGGCAATGGAGTTCTAGTTCCTAATTTAAAGAACTGACTTTGCAATTTATTTTACCAGAGTGGAAAAATGAAAATAATTCAATATAAGGGTTTCTATTATAATGTCAAAGAACTTCACTGATGTGCTTGCTGTGGTGATAATGATATCAAAGAGAGAAATAATTTATTATTATAATTACAATAATCTTATAATTGTATATTGAGTGATAAAATATAAAGTTTCAGAATTTTAAATAATAAAAAAAACAGTTGATATGATAAATGTAACTCTTTTTATAGTTATAAGGGTAGTAAGGGTTGCTTGGTCAAGTTTACCTGTGGTGAAACGCCTGCTTTTTTAATATAGTTGTGAACCTTTTCTTAACTTTTAGTGTTTAAGCATTTTTAATGTAGAGTTTTGGTATGATCGCCGTATTGAGTAAAACAATATTATATTTTTTTATTAATAAATCATTAAAAGAATAATTTCAGGCGAAATCTATGAAGTAGACGAGACCATGCTTAGCAAACTAGACATATTAGAGGACCATCCTAATTATTACATTAGGGAAATTGATGAAATACTTATTAGCAAAGGGTGAGTTCCTGAGTCATTGCATACTTATTTTTATTATAATTTCATACTGTATTCAGCATATAACAAGGCAGGCAGAAGTAACTTGGGAAGATGAAGGTATGGAGTTTCTTATCACTAGGTACTGTTAAGACACTCCAGTTTCATTAACACTTTTCTGTCCCCCATGTTACCGCCAAATTCTGAATGCATTGCATGTTGAGTGACAGAATACAAAGTCTGGCTTTACCTCATTACCAGCATGAGGAAATGAAAATTTGATATAGTTTATTTCCTTGAGTAGGATTCAATCTGTTGCGAAAGAAATATAGTACTTTTTTCATTTGTACAATGTTACTGCATTTTTTCTTAAATATAAACATTGATTGTGTCTCCTAAAATATTTCAATTGATGCAAATACATATAATAAACGGTTGGCCAAAACATGTTTCGCTTTACCTGCTTAAAAGAAAGAAAGAATTAAAATGAGGAATGGAGTGTCTTATCACTAGGTTCCTAAGTTTTCTCTGCAAAGCTTCCTATGTGCGGGATAAAGCGGGAAGCAAAAAAAAGTAGGATATAGTAGAAATAATATTTTACTTTGAACCAACAGGTCGACAGAACAAAAAACAGTACAATGCTGGGTATATTTCCTGAAGAATTTCAGACCTGAATTATTATCGAAGCCTTTACTTGAAAACTATTCATCATACGGCGATCACGGAATGCGTTATTTAGAAAGGTCAAAACGAGATCCCAACGATAATTACTATCCAGAAGTTAAACGATAAAATAATTCTGAGAGTTTGTTAAATTGGTAAGAAAAGTAGTTTTGTGTGTGTAGTGATTGATGTTGACCAATGACATTATTTCTTACAGTACGGTCGTCGAGTCGTGGCCATTTTAAAGGGATTGGTTTTAGAATTTTTTTTACGTTTGATTATTTTTTCCAAGCACAAGTGAACAAAGCGCAAAAATTTGGAAAACCTAACTTTCAAGGTCGGTACGGTATGGTCGACCGTACTGTAATTGACGAGATATTACAGCAATTATATTAAAGAATTAATTACTTTTAAATCTATACTATACTCAAAAATCTGGTGACAAATTTTGTAAATGGTTAACATCACTAGTTTTGTTAATGACTATAAAATAGTGATGCTAGTTTTAATTTTTTGTATTTTTTTTTAATATTTAATTTATTCTCAGAATGTTTTAGATTGATTTATAATTTTTTGGTGACGCTACTTACAGGGCGATGGCTGAGGATTCAGTTCCTATACGGGAGAATGATTATTTTTCACTTTATTGTCATTTCCTTTATTTTGGGGCAGTCGCGTTATATAGTAAATATGTATATATTTACTTCCCCTTTCTGTTCGACAAGCTTCAGCACTATGTTCCGCCACAGAGATAGATTCTGTAGCTGTTTTATTAATCTAGTAAGATGGGTATATTATGTTTGATTCTGCAATATTTTTATAATAAATATAGATACTGAAATGTCTATGCCATTGTGGTGCACTGAATTAGTATTTGACTATATATGTTACAGTTGTGGGTTCTACTCTCACTCACATAAGATGAATTCAAAAGGAAAATATAATTTATATTTAAATTATTATAATTTCCCCAGTAGGGCGTAGTGTAGTGAAAGTTAAGATCAAAATGTCTTAACACTAGGTTCTCTGCCTACCCTGTTATATGTGGAAGAGGGGAATATAATAAAAGAGATTTCTATTTGCTTAAATACTTCATATAAAACAAAATCGCTTGTTGATGTGACCTTATTTATTTAAAACTCTGCAACGGATTTTAATACAGTTTTCAATTATAGACAGAGCGCTTCAAAGGAAAGTTTTATACGTATAATATATACATATTGTATTAAAGTAAAGCCAGCAATATCAAAGTCTTGTAATGTGATGTCATCAAAAACATACAGTACTGTCGGCCTGTCGTGACCACCGTGAAGTTACTTTGTCTGAACAAGTAATCAATAGTAAGAAAAGCCTTAAAATAAAAACTGCGTGGCCACGACTCGTCGACTTGACTAATTTAATTAAAAAAAATTGTTTAAAATGTATAACTTCTCAAATGACCATGTTGCCAAGCGGCAAAAGCCACGAGCTAAACACAAGTTAAGACATAAATATAACATTCATTATTTTTATTTACAGCAATAACGAATCTACTAAAGAAGATCTGGACGATTTTAAACCGTAATATATGGAAATTAAGAATTTTTCTTGTAATTCAAAGTTAGATATTATGTACCAGACCTATTATTGTTATTAATTTGAATTTTATAATTATACATTTCTGTTATCTATTATATTGTTTTTTTTTTACTTAAAACACAAGCTACCGATCCTTTATTGAGCTAAATTTCTTTTCATTAAATAATAATCTTATTTTAATTTAATAATTGTTGAGTAACACAGTGGGTCAGCGTCCATTGGCGTATCTAAAGATATTTTAGGAACAATAATCATTTTATCAAAGTTGACAACAGTCAGTTGACAAAACTCAACAGGCAATGCCTCCAGCGGAACGTGCGGAGTGGAGTGTCTTAATACTAGGTTCCTTCTGCCGGGTAGGTACTGCCTAGTACCTGCTACATACGAGATACAGCATAAAACTGAGAGACGCTGATAGGAAGCGGGGCAAGGGTTGTTACATAGAGTTGAACAAGACCATTTTACATATAGGTAAAGGCAATTTTTTATTCAAATCTAGGCCGATTTTGTTGATTTGATGTGAGGTTGAAATTAAATGGTATATTAAGGATTAAAATACATATAAAAATAAAATTACAATGAAAAAAATAGTAATATCTTACTAGATATAACTACCTACTGGTAGTTAAAAAGAATCAAACGTTTTCGAGTACTCTGTTATAATGTAAGCGTAATGGGAAATTTGTAAGTTTTGACACCAAAGGTTCTGGACCGCTGATCAAAATAATCAAACCAAACAAATGCAAACTACAATAGAATAAAATACTAAGAAGGCCTACTTAAAAGATTATCATTATACTTAAAGGCCAGTCGTAGTACAGAAGCACAAAATATTACTGTAAACGCGACTGATTGTGGTTTCGAGCCCCACTCGAGGAAATGAGATATTTATTTAAATTTATATTTCCATTTCTTTACTCTGGTGTCGAGGTAAAGCGCATGAGTTTCGCCACTCAACACGCAATGCCCAAGAATTCGGCGGAAAGTGGAGAACGGAGTGTCTTGACACTAGGTGCTCACGGGATACAGCGTGAAGCTGATTTTAGTGAAATATTTACGTCAAAATGGTCTTCACAATCGGTCTTTTATCTCCAAATGGATCTACCGTTTCCATAGCTTTTAACCATTTTTTTCGCATTTTAACTTCTTTTGGAACTAAAAAATAAATAATTTTTCCGGCGCATAGTTGGTTTGTACATTTTGGCAAAACACATCATTCTCATTTTTTTTAGGTTTATTTAATCTGTCTGAAGTCATAAATTTATACGGGTTCAAGTTGTCAATCTCTGATCCCTAATTCAAGTTGTCAAATTGTCATGCGTTTTATAGTTTTATAGGTTATAAAATTATAAATAAACCCAATTACTATAAAATATATATGTAATGTGTATTTTATATTGTACATTTCAATAATTAATATGGAGTTTGCTCGAAAACAATTAGAAAAATACGGTTGGACTGATGGTATGTTTCGTGAAGTAATGTAAATTATAAACATTTAAATCTTCTCATATTAGATTACATGTAATATCTTAATTTATCGTATAATTTAAGGCAAAGGCTTGGGTAAGAAAGAAGATGGAATATCAGAAGCTCTTAAGCCAAAATTAAAAAGAAGTATCACTGGTGTCGGTTACGACCCTGCAAAAGATTTCACTGAGCACTGGTGGAATGAACTTTATAATAAAGCAGCTAGTAATGTACAGGTACACGAAATATTACGTAATTATATTATTATTTTCATTTTTCTCTTAAATAATATACAATAAAATATACATAGAACTATACTAAAAAGTAAATAAACTTACTCTAGTATTAGAATTAAAAGTTACTCTAGTATTAGCATTGGTTAATTTGTTATACAAAAAATATATAAGCTTTATCAGAATATTTTAAACAGTTAACAATTAGAAATAGAATTTAAGTAAAAGCTTAGAATAAAGCTTTAGTCTTGTATTTTTTTAATGAAGTCAAAGACAAACTAGTGTAAAGATTACCCTATTCTCTGTCTGAATTCAAGATACTGTATGTTAACTGATGAAACTCAATATTGCACTTTGTCTTTATGGAGAATTATATTTTTTTTTGAGTAGGATGAAACTCACACGCTTATGGCTATAAGCCTGTGGTGGTGAGCTTAGCCATAGAGCCATAAGCCTTATTACCTTTTAATAAGTGCTAATTTATGTTCTATAATAAACAATTACAAGTACTTAATATTAACTTTTGAGATAAATATGACATTCCATTCCCAGAGAGGTGAAAATTTATTTTAATAATTATTTTTATTTCCTTACATGGATATAAAACAACAGTATATATCATGTGCCTTAATACTAAGTTACATTTGTCTACCCCGCTTTATGTGGGATACAGTGTGAAGCTAAAATAAAACTTTCAGGTTGAAGATAACAAAGGAAAAACAAAAAGGATTAAACGTAAAGATGAAAATTTTGAAATAACAAACAACACATTTCTATTGAAAGGTAAAAATAAATCTAAAAATGCAAATTCAGAGGAGGAATACAAAGATTTCTTTGTGAGGACTGAGGTTTTTGAAAATGATGGAGCTAAAATAGTTAGAGTTCAGGAGTCAGAATCAAGTGATGAGAATGATGAAGTGGTTCAGATGACTGATGAACAACTCTTTGCTGCTTGTAATGGCAGGACAGCACACAAGTATGTTATTTTTTTATTTTATCTCCCTACAACTAACAACATAAATATGGTGTAACAAGAGTATAAGAATTACGACGTAGCTTGATGAGAGTGTGTGGCTTAGTTAGTCAGAGTGCTTAGTCGGTTTCTAAAGAGGCGCGCTTTATCGCTCTTTTCAACTACTAAGAAGTTTAATATTAATGTCTTTTTTTTAATTTATAAAAAAAATATTTGTGCGTTTTTTAATAATGTATGTAATCAAAAACTACTCTTGTTAGTAGTTCAATAGTGACTCACACATTGATGATTGAAATTAAAATACATATATTATAAATTACTTTTTACAGAGGTGCACGCCATGGACTTAGGGCTTTAGGCAAACTGGCAAGAATAGAACAACAAGAACAATTATTACTCCAAGAATCTAGATTCAAAGGTTATTCCCATGCAAAAAAAATTAAAAACAAATCTAAAGATAATCAAGTAGTCAAAGATACATTATTGTATAATGACCAAGATTTAAATACATTAAAATCTAAGAAAAAAAAGAAAAAACGTTGTAGTTTTAATAAATCTATAGATAATGACACTGGACCATCTCAGCAAAATGACGATGCTGCCATTATAGAAGACAATGTCAATAAGAAATCTAAAACAGGAGAAAAAGAAATGCTAAATGATAGTGATAGTGTTGATTTATCTAAGGATGATATTTTAAAAAATTATAGTGATAATAATAATGAGGCTCAGGTAAAAAAAAATGTTGCCATTATAGAAAAAGTTAATAAGAAATCTAAAAAGAGGAAAAAAGAGACCGTAAATAATAATCATAATGTTGATTTGTCTATTGACAGCTATGTTTTAAAAAGTGATGGTTTAAATCATAGCTTATTAGAGATGAATAGTGAAAGTGTCAGGGATATTGAGAATCAAGAAGATGAAAATGTTGCCACTATAGAAAAAGTAAAGAAATCTAAAAAGACAAAAAAGGAGAACCTAAATAATGATAATAGTCAAGACTTATCTAATGACAGATGTATGTTAAAAACTGCTGGCTCCTTCAAATCAAATAATGAATATAATGATAATGACAATAATATTAACAGTGAAATTGAATTAAATCATCATATAAAAAGTAAAAAGAAAAAGAAAATCAAAACAACTAAAGATGATAAAATATCTTTAGAAGAAAATTGTACTAGTGATGTAACTATTAAAAATAAAAAGAAAAGAAAAAATAGTGATGCTATAGATGAATTTAAAATTACCATTGTGTTAGATGATGTCATAACAGATAAAATATCTAAAAAAGTGAAAAAGAAATCAAAATCATCAGAATAATTAGGTTTACAATGTTGTTGTATATAATATTTAACAATGAATTATATGCACACAGCAGGGTAGGCAGAGGGAACCTAGTGTTAAGACACTCCATCCCCACTTTCTGCCGAATCCTAGAGGCATTACATGTTGAGTAGCGGAACTCAACACCGCGCTTTGCCTCGATACCAGAGCGAAGAAATGAAAATATAAATGTAAATTAATATACCATTTCCTTGAGTGGAGATCGAACCCACGACCAATCGATTGTACAACACACTGTGCCCCTGCGCCATGATTGCCCCCAAAGCTGGTGTTACATGTTTTATTGTTGAAATATTTAATATTATTCTATGTGCTGGAATTTTTAAGGAACAAACCAAAGTTTCTAAAAAAAAATCTTAATTTAAGCACGCAAAGTTTGTCATAATCAGCTTCACAAATGAAATATTTACTTAAATTTATATTTCCATTTCTTCTCTCTGGTGTCGAGGTTAAGCGCGGCGTTGAGTTCTGCCACTCAACACTTCGGCAGAAAGTGGGTAACGGAGTGGTAACACAAGGTTCCCTCTGCCTATCGCAGGATAGGGGATATATGTGCAGGATAAAGCGTGATGCTGATTTTAATAATTAATTCCCTGGAGTGGGATCAAGCCCACAACCGTTGCGTTAAAGTTACACCCCTGTGCCCGTGGGCCACGACGGACTAGTTATTAGTGAATGAATTTAATTTTTTGAAAATGTTATTAAATTAAAAAAATGCTCTGGCTTAATAAAATATTAATCATTCTTTTGGCTATTGTGCCATGAAGTAAGCTTTTAACTACAACATTATCCACATGACCAAATAGAAACAATTAAGAGTGGTATATGATCTGTAACATTCTAACCGCTAAAAGTAACAGATAAAAGGTGGATTGAATGGAATAACGTTACAAAACAAAAATATTATTTCAATATAACAGAAAAACAGAATCTACTGAAATTAACTTTACTTTATTTGTAAGATTGTTGTTTTTCGGACTGACTGATCAATATGAACTTTTAATCATGCTTTTCCCTCTTCGGCTTGAAAAAAATAATCTCTCAATATCTACCTTTCTCTAAGCCGTATAAGAAAATAAAAAATATTAATATAAATCCTGTGATGAAATTGTACGTTTATTACATATATTAGTAGGGGAACCGACGTTGCTAAGTCGGGATTTACGCGAACGTTATAGAGACCTATTGGGTTGCGAAGCTTAGATCATTTAACTAATCTGATCGTTTATTTTAGACGCGCGGCCATAAAGTACTTAAGTACTTGGTTAACAGAGTGCAAGTAATCCCTCAGTAAAATAATCTGCCACGCTTTAGTAAGTCCCAAAGTCTCCGTTTCAGCTCCCCTGCTATTTATATTTTTTTATTTTTTTTATTTACTAAAATAATTTATTGCCATATTTTATATATTCACTGACCAATTTTCATCGTATCTACTCTATTCCACGGGACTCATTTCTCTCATTTGGCACGCCTAAATTCCATAAACTACGAAGCAGAAAATTTTAACACAACTGTCAACTGCCAAACCACTAAATTGAAATGTCAAATTTTTATTTTGATATTTTAGCTTGAACGAAAATTAAATTTTCTTACTAAAAATGTCGAATTCCATCGCCAAAATCTTGGCCCTGGACAAAGTTGCAAATTTTTTCAATATCATTCGTCAGAACGGTGGCATTCGTGCGTCCCTCTTTAAGCTGTACAGGTAAATAAATACAAATATTTATTATGTAATTTTTGGGTTATAAGTGTCATGACAAAAGATACTTTTTCTATAAATATTTTAAAAAACATTTACTTTGTTATAATCGATTGTACAATTCAGTGTAAAGCTTTAATGACATCTGAATAAATTATTTGATTCAATTGAACATTATTCATTTATAATAAAATATATAATGGTACATTGAGTAAAGATGTTTACATGTTTATTCTGAATGTTGTTTATATATATGTTTCATTTATTCTATATAATAATACATATTTGTTGTGGATTGGCTGACTTTCTGAATTTTTGGCTATTGTACACTTGGAAAGAAAGTAAACAAAAAGAAGAAAAAATCTTAATATAAAATCTGCTCAACCTACAACTAACTTTATGGTGGCCTCGACTTGTCAAACATACTTTAATTTTAGACATTATTTTCTAACATAAGAATAAATTGTTTTTTAGACAAGATGAACTCAAAGATGGTCATCTAGTAGGTGAAGATAATTTTGGCAACAAGTACTATGAGAACCCGCGCTATTTCTACAGCAGGAACAGATGGGTGGAGTATTCTGACAAATACCACATGAACTATGATGGTAGTCAGGTTCGTATCAAAGTATTTTTATTTTATTTATTAATATTTATTGCAGGATATATACGTTTCTTAGCTTTCTGCCCAAATTTGGGACAATTTGAGTTAGCTGTTTGACAGCACCACTGCTTGACTTTAATTGTATATTTAGCTTTTGTAACAAGTTAGTCATATTTTTTATAGATTCTCACATTGTAAAGTAGGCAGAGGTAACCTGCAAATCTACTATAAGACATTCTGTTTTCCATTTCTCCGTTTTCCACTGAATTCGTGAAGTCTAGTGTTTTGAATAGTGAAATTTAATGCTGAGCTTTGCTTTGTAACAATGTGCCAGAACAAAGAAATAAAAACAAGCAATATTTTTCTAGTGGGAATGGAACCCACAACCAATAGTGTTTATAGTTAGAGCATGTTAGACCATGTATGGAGTACTGCTCTCTCTTATGGGATGGCTCTGCCAAGTACCAAAAGAGTCAATAGGTACTTACTAGGCAAGCATGTACCACCATAGATCCCATCAACACTCATCAGGCTTGATGCAGTCAAACACAAGCCTATTCAATGGAAAAAGAAAAAAAATAAATTGCATGGATGTGCCCTACGAAAGTTATCCATTTGCTATTTTCAGGTTCCAGCTGAATGGTATGGATGGCTCCATTACAAAACTGATCTTCCCCCACACCAGGTAATATAATAAGTTATTAAAAGTGGAATGTTTACTATTTATTATACAGTACTGCAGTTAGCTGTTGATGGCTAGAGGGATTTGGTTTTAGGTTTTTTTTTGTTCTTGCCAAGTAAATGAGTGTACAGTACACAAAATAAATATTTTTTTTAATTCTCCTACCATTTGCTTAATGGCAAGTGGCAGTGGAAAATAGCAGTGGGTAGTGAGGAAACCCTTTGTTTTTAGATCTTTTATTCTTTATTTTTTTTTTGTCTCAATAAATTAAAGTGAAGCTGAATATAATATAAGATTATTTTTGTTGTTGCATAATATGTATACAACTATAAAAATAATGTGTTTGCTACAGTTAGATATGGTTGGGTGTGTGATTCACCTAAAATTATTATTTAAATTATTTTAGGCTTTTTAAATTATTTTAGGCTACTCATAACTTTTGGTTTGAAAAATTTGCAAAAATTTAAGAACATTATTTATTTCTATAAAGTATTTTCAGTTATTCTGTTATCAATTATCACTGTAATTTGCTAGAAATTAAAAAAATATATTAACAGGTATAATAAATATTAATTATATTTCAGGATCCAAGCCGACCAAAATACAAATGGATGGCAGAATTTACAGAGAATTTATCAGGTACAACTGGCCAATATGTTCCTTACAGTACAACTACACCTAAAGTCGAGGCCTGGGCTCCAAAACCTAAGAGCAGCGTTTGAATAAAAACAAATTAAAAATAGACATTTTTCACATTATGAAGATAATGCTTCCATCTAAAAAGAAAAATAATTTATTTAGTCTTTTGTGTTTTATTTTCTATTCAGTTAGCTGTAAGTAGAAATGGAAATAAATCTGTTACTTGATTTGGTTTTTTTATTTATGGTTCACTGATGGATCTTAAATAGAAATTTATGTATTCTAGAATTTATAACACTGTTATGACAAAGAAAATTAGTTTAATATATAATTATTTTATAGTGCATATTCTATTACACCTAAATAGTTCTAAAAAGTTAAATAAGAATGTGGAAATTCTAAGAAAAAAAAAAGAATTATTGAAATACTATTGAAAAAAGAGGTATATTAAAAAACTGTATAGAAAAATTGGCAAAATAACAACATATTTATTTTTCTTGTAACTTAAAATTTTTGTAAAATTATTAAATAAGATGCATATTTTAAGATTCTATGTTAATTTTCTGGAAATTGAAAACATTTGAGTCATCCCACTTTATGTCAATGGTGAGAATTTTGCTTTATACTTTATCATTAAATGCCTAATTCAGGATCCAAGCTAATGCTAGATTATGAATATTAGATCATATGCCTAACACATGCAAAGTAGTGCACGAGCGTCTTCTTCAAATTCGCAAAGTTCTTTAAAATCTTCAATTTCTTTGAGAGTCGGCAAATCTTTAGTAGTGGAGATAGCTATGGAATAGATATGGATCTTGTACTTTTTATTAACTCTTTATAATCGATTTATGGAGAATGGAATAGAGGCCAGTCGTGGCGCAGGGGCACAAAGTGTGACTGTGAAATCGACTGGTTGTGGGTTCCATCTCCACTCGAGGGAAAGAAATATTTATTTACATTTATGTTTTAATTTCTTCGCTCTGGTGTCGAGGCAAAGCGCGGCGTTGAGTTCCGCCACTTAATACGCAATGCCTCCAGAACTCGGTGGAAAGTGGGAAACGGTGTGTCTTAACACTAGGTTCCCTCTGCCTGGGTGCTGTGTGCGGCATACAGCGTGAAGCTGTTGTGGACGTATGAGCGACAAGATAATACGATTGGTATAGCATGATCACTCAATGTTGGTTCTTCTATATAAAAATAAGTTTTAGAGAACCGCTTAGGACATGTGTTAGTAAATAAAATAAAATTATGTTATGTAGAATACAAATCAAAATAATAAAAATATTTTTCATAACTAAGCAAATAAAGATTATTATTTTAGTACGAAAACATATATATGTTCTACAAGCGCCACCATTTTTAAACGCCTTCAAAAAAGAAGGACGTAAATAATTCGACTGTATTTTTTATTTAATTTTTTTAGCTTCACGCTTTACCGGGATACAGTGTGAAGAACATTTAGCAGGCTCAGCAGAAGGAAGCCAATCTGCACAAAATAACCATAACTGAGTTTCCCTGATTCATATACAAAAGTAAAGTTAACCGTTAGTTTATTCTAACTATTATAGGGGTTAAATAGGTCCATTTAAGTTAAACCATTGCTAACTTTCATAGTGACGCTGTGATATTCGTCTCGGTGCTAGATAACAATCGTAATAAGTTAATTCATATCAAATTGGGGCCTGTTTTATTTCTCCGCAAACTGGTTTGGGACTACGGCTCCTGACAACACCTTGTCAAACTTCTGTGCCTCTTAAGTGAGTTTAAACTGAGGTAAAAATTTTTTGTTATACTTTTTATTATTTGCAGTCTTTTTATATTTGAATTATTGGAATTAAATAACAAATCGTGTTTGAAAGTTTTGTTAATCCATTATACCGTGTGCAGGAACATATTTTTATTATTGTACATAAATATTAGAAATAAATTTCAAAATTATTATATTTTAACTGTAATTTTGTTACAATTTACTTTTTTTTTGTGATGGACTTATAATGCTGTTGACCTGCCAGTAATAGGGAATTTAAAGTAACATTTTGTTTTTATTTTATAACAGTAACAAACTTAAAGTTATTTATTAATGTAATAAAATAATGTAAGTAAATATTTACTTAACATAAAGCAAATATTACCATTTCATTGATATTAATAATTAATTATATTTTTATAAATTATTCTATAAATTAATATATCCTATAATTCCATTGACTTCTCTATAAAAAGGACAGACAAATCCGTCAGATGAAACAAAACAATAAATCAAAGCTTAAATAGGTCAAACAACTTTGAGAAGTTGTGTCTTAGAGCAACTGCCCACAACATACATACAACTACACCGAACTTTTATATACGATATTAACTTAAAACAATCTTTATTACATTGAAAATAAAGTTAAAAATCATTAAAATCAATTTTCAAACATGGCTACAATAATGCAATTTGCTTTACACATACAAAAGAAGCTTTATTCAATGGTTTTAAAGTTTTAAATGCTATAAATAAAATACTTGTTCTGAGCTTTTTTTTCCTCTCAGGTAAAATATCGCTATCCACACTCCACAGTCGTAACGCGAGGCGTCTGTTTAACGCACTTAAACGTTATTCCTCAAAAACTTAGTGTAAAATTGTTTAAAATCACATCAAAATGTGCTTAACCAGTGTTTGTGAAGTGTACACAGTGTCATTATAAAGGATATTTTATATGGTACGTACATATATTAGTAATTATATATAGAATTGTGAAACTTTGAACTTTTAAGTCGTGAACTTTAGAAGTATAGTGAAATAGTTTTGATGATTGATTTCGATACCAAAAATGTTTATTTTTTAACTTGTTAAGATACTTTGGCATAATTATGTATAGTTATAACTTTTTTGCAATATACAATACAAAAATAACATCTATTACACAGAATATATTATAGTTAAATGTTATGTAAGCATAACAAAATTATAAAAAAAGGTTCAAAGTTGTGCCGATCTTTTGAGATTAACTCAAAATAAGCAAGAAAGTTTTGCGTCCACAGAAAAAACAAGGATGGGCGTTACGTCGATCATGATTTATGCGTTGCCTTTGAAAATTCTTAACCGATTTGTAATAAAATAATATGGATTACGGTAAAAATGGTTGATTTTAAGGTCTATTTGTGATGGAGATCCCTTTGTTTTAAGATAGAATGTTTTTTTTGTATTTTTCATATATTTAGTTAAGCTGCTAAGTATTTTGCAGCTTATAACTTAGTGTAAGGTTTTGTTTATGCTATCTCAAAAAGGAGGGTTTCTTTTCTGGTTCTTTAATTTGATGTTTATTTTGAAGTAAATAAAATATTACTATTTACTTTTTCATTTTGTTTAAGCCTGGGCTAAAAATATAGTTTGTTTCTTTTAAATAACTTTATTTTTATCTCCATTTATCTATATTTTCCAATTATTATAAAAAAAAAAACCATTTTTAATATGCTTTTATTATTAGTAGATCATTTTTTTATTAAGAGCCTTAATTTCACCTTTTTTAAATTATTTTACCATCATGATATATAACGGAAACGTGTCGGACGTATAACGGAAAGTGGGGAACGGAGTGTCTTAACACTAGGTTCCCTCTGCCTACCCTGCTGTGTGCGGGATACAGCGTGAAGCTAATTTTATTTTTATTTTATGATATATAATCTGGTGATACTACAATAATATGGTATCAGCGATCTGGTTTGATTAAGGAGCAAAGGCGAGAGACGAGATCCTGGGATTAGTCAAAATCATAAAGTACTAGCTCGTTAGATTAGTTTTGACATATTCTGTTTATATATACGTGTGATTATGGCGTGCCAATGGAACTACGGAAAGGACCGAGTGAGCAGAAAGACTAAAAATGAACTTCATTTCACATTCACTATGAAGCCAGGACATTAATTACAAAATAAACTCTTTACTCGTGGAAACGTAAATTTATTTTACTTAAAAGGCATCCGTCCGTGTAAGCATTACCCGTTCGGCGGTGGAGACTGGGCTTTATGGTAGTATATGTTTATAAAAGTAAAATACAGCTAGACAAATGTTTTCGTTTGTAGATCACATAAAAGTGTCAAAAGAACTTCTTATAATGATATTTTTACTCAAACTGTATCCTGCGCATATAGCTGGGAAGGCAGAGGGAGCCTAGTAACCTAGTGTTAAGACACTCCGGTCCCATTAAGACACTGGCGTTCCTCACTTTCTACCGAATTCTCGAGATATTGTCTGGTGAGTGGCGGAGCTTGCGCTTTGCCTCCTTACCAAAACAAGGTAATTAAAACATTAAATGTTTCATTCCCCCGAGTGGGTGTCGAACACACAACCGTCACTATTACAGTCGCACTGCTTGTGCCGCTGCTTCGCGACGGACGGTCTCACGATTTTATAAGTTAAAGATTCTAAAAATATTAAAATATATTTTTTTTCATTATAAGAAAAAAAGTATAGGCAGTCTAACGGGAAGCTCGTTAGGCAGTTAGCGCTTCAATACCATTGTGTTGTAAAAAAATATAACAAGTCACATTACAACAGGTCGATGTCCTGTACATCTTGTTATTTAGGTATCAAAAAAAGTCTAGGAAAAACGACTTCTAGTATGCTTTGGCACAGTTTCTTTCCCATGCGTTTGCCTTATATTTTAATAGAACAACGGCATACACTAAATTAATAAATCCACTAACACTCGCGCCATCAAGACAAATTTATCAACGTATGATTTATTAAAATTGGTTCACAGGTTACCAGTTATAAGGCCACAAAGAAACGGACATACATATGATATATAAATGATAACGATATCTCGCAGTTGGGTAATAAGCAGAGAACTTAACATTGACTAACATTCTTGGAGTGTCGGACTTCGGTTGACTGGTTCTGACTCCTGCTACGGATAAGGCTTGAACCCAAAAAAAACACCACTGCGTGTTCAGTCCAAAACCGCCACACCATGAGAATTTAATTATGCCTGATTTATTGTGTTTTTACATAAATATCTATTTATCATCTTTTGGAGGTATAAGTTTCAGAGAAAGCCTCGTTAAAATTAATTTCAAAAGAATTAAGTAAGTTTTACTTTATCATTTTAAATTTATATTTTTTTTAGAGAGACAAGACGGTATTCTGTTCCTAAGAAATCGCAAGCATATTTTTGCCGTTTCCTCATAAATTAGAGGACAACGTTTCTTAGTCCTGCACTCCCTAAGTAGGTAGGCTACATGCCAAATTTCAACTTTCTAAGTCCAATAGTTTCGTCTGTGGGTTGTCTGTCAGTCGCTCAGTAATGGGAGACTTATATATGTTACTAGAATTTTTAGATTCGTACCAGTAGTTCCCGAGATTAGGCGTTTAACCAAACAAAAGATTCCCTTAATCGTGTCAACTCAGGATAGAGCAAATAAACGTATCTTTAAAACAAGAGGTCAGTATACAATATCACACGACTATAATGATCGCTTAAGGCAGAGTGCAGTGACTCTTTGACCCCAAAACACTTGTTGCTTAAAGTGGACATTGCGAGTACTGATTAATCTGACGTTGAACCGACTTTAATGATTACCGCCAGTTTTCATTTTAAATTAAAAAAATAATTAAACTGCAACGGTGATATAGATAAAATATAATAATGCAAAATCGATTTTTCAATTTTGATTAATAGTCTATAACTAAAAAAAATCCATAGGCCCTTTTAAAATACACAATATCGCCTCTATCCCAGCTCTCAAGACCGAACCAAATTTGAAATAATCTTACTAATATTTCTTTTGAAAATTTGAAAGATTTAAATAAAATTTTTGTTGTAGAAATGAACTGAAATAGTTCTAGACAGATTTACTTCTGAGGTACATTTAATTAAAGTATCCTGTCAATAAATTCTTTGTTCTGTAACAAATGTGAGAAAATTTAATATAATTTAAGTCCTAATTATTTAAAAATAACTTTCTAAGGAAAACTTACATTATACTTTACTATACTAAATTTCCCACACAAAAATTTTCCAAAAAAATTAGCAATAACCTGTTATTTTACTGCCTTATGGTAAATACGTTGGTTCCCATGTGATACTTCTGAAACTTTACACCTTGTCGCCTCCCTCAGATTTTGCGTGACAGTATACACAAAAAAAACTGTTTCACTTTTTTTAACTTCACTTCGTATCCCGCATACATGTAGCAGGGTAGGCAAAGGGATCTAGATCTATTAGGACACTCCTTTACTCACGCATTGTTCTTTTTACGAGACAATGCGTGTTCAGAGGCGGATATCAACGCCCAGCTGTCTTGACATCAGAGCGAGGAAATGTTGAAGTGAAAATAATAAACTCCCCCTTAGTGGAAATCGAACTCCCTTGCGTCACGAAGACTCGACGACCTAACTATTGGCTAAATATAAAGTATATAACTTATAATTTAAACTAGGTAGTATTTCAGTGGAAAGTTGTTTAAAAACGTATATGGGAAAAAAGCAAAGGCAAACAATGGCCGCCTTGCGATAAACATCTAAATGTGCTCGTTGGTTTCAACTACTGTTATTTTAATTGGGTTAGCTATCATCACGTTTTTTCTCCCACTGTAAATAGAAAAATTTGATAGATAGATATTATGTATGAGGTCGTCGTGGCGCACTGTGACTGTAAATGCGATGGTTGTGGGTTCGATTCCCACTCAGCTCCGCAACTTAACTGCATTTTGAGTTGCGGAGCTGAGTGGATTAGGTTGACACCAGTGTCTTAATGGAGAACTGAGTGTCTTAACACTAGCTTCCCAGGTTTTCTCTGCCTATCCTGCTATGGAAATTATTAAATTTTTAATTATGTGTATTATCCCTGGCCTCAGAAACTGAGGCGTTGAGTAACGCCACTCATCAACATCAATGTCGCCACGACTCATCCACTCGCAATGTCTTGAGGTTGGGAGCAAATTGGAGAGCGAAGTGTCCTAGCCCTTAATTCTTCTGCCTATTTTGCTATGTTTGTCACAAGTCTATGTATATATAGAGTGTGAGAGTATGTTTAATTGAGCGCGGTATTCTTAGGAACTAGAATGATTTTTTTGAGTGAAACATAGTACCAAAACAACTATCTAACTAACATTAAAAGGAGCTTTTATGAAAACTACGTTCAGTTTTTATATAATTTATATATATATTTTGTAAAATAATAATTAAATTTACTGTTTGTTTTCCTTTAAAAATGAAATAAATAAAAAAGGTAAAAGTCTAAGGCTAAACGACTCCCATCTATCCCATAACAGTCTAGTGCCCATACATGCGTGCCACGAATGACGAACGCAAGAACGAATGAGCAAGGGCAATTAAACGGGAATTTCTCCCACAGTTATCGAGTAATATTGTGTTTTCACTCGGAACTAATGTAAATTAAATGTGCAATGGCATTTTAGTAAAGAAAAAATTTACAAAGGCCGTCGTGGCGCAGTGGCTCGGCGCTTGACTGTAAACACGATTGTTGTGTGTTCAGTTTCCACTCGAATTCGTCAAAACTTGGCGTTGATGTCTGCTATCCACGAGGGTGGCGTCACCAATCATGTTAACCATTCCATCACTATAAATTGATTGACTGCATTTAGTTTCGGTGCCTTAGCAATCATCAAATATTTTGGTTTGAATTACATGTATTAAATATCAGCAAAATCGATTTCAAATTACCGAATATTAAATCGATTTCGATTAAATTGATATTTATACAAAATGATTACTCAATGCCTATCATCGCTTAATTCTTTTAAATAAAAACCTATAAACAGATAAACAGAAATAAAAAAGTAGAATTATCCAATAATTGATCGTGACATGGAAGTTGGAACTAATCGCCTGGTCGTTGGCTTTACAGGCGTCAGGCGTGAGTTGCGATTGGCGACGGAATTGACGATTTCGTAATGTTCTGTCACTATAATACTTTGTTTTGGTATAATCTGTATTTGTGCGTGTGATAGTGCCGTTACAGATTAAATTGTTATCACGATGGGATTACTTTGTACAATTCTAAAGAAAATGATAAAAGTACTAATATATTGCTATGCCTGAGGCCCTTGTGGCGCAGGGACACAAATGTGTGATTGTAAACGCGGTTGTGGATTCGATTCTCACTCGGAGTAAAATATTTAATATTTTCACTTCCTCACTTTGATAGCGACGCCCTACCCTGCGTTGTGCAGATTTTAGCGAGAAACTTAGAAAAATAATAATATAAACATATTGGTATTGGTAAATATATTGGAAAACAATATATATGGGCGTAATGTTGAGAAAATGTAAGTTGGAATTCTAAAAAATAAAAAAAATCTGAAATTAAAAAATTATACATCACTACCATTAAACTACCTCGTTGGTAGAGTTTGCTAATGTTAAAAGTTAGGTTTGAAATTTAGTGCCATTTCTAATTAATAACATTCTATTAATTACATTCCGTTTCTATTTATTTCATTAATTAAACCGTATTAATATATTAAGAAACACACATTATTTTTATTATTAAGTATATGATTAATATCTATTTAGAAAAAAATAAACTACAAAATAAGGGAAGACGCTATTATATGTAGAACGCAAATACGATGGAGTTACATCACACTTTAGTAAATAAACGAATAGACATCTTGTATTGTATTGACAAGTTACTCAGATTTGACGTCACAAGCGATTCGAAGCGTCATGACTCCTCTATGCGTTTTGGTGTGATTTAATACTAAATCTTTATTTTCAGCAGAAATATTATATACGTAAAACGTACATAATTTTACTATATTTCCAAGCATTATAGAAAACTTCTTCAAAATCTGCTTTTATGCCTACTCCCCCGTGTAGGGATCGGTATACCACTGCGACACGACCACCTCTTATACATTATTACTAATATTATATTATATAATAAAAATGTTAACAAATGATTGCTAATAGCTAGCGTCTTATAGCGAATATGTAGGGCGTGACGTAATTTCACTAATAGTGGCCGTTGTTTAATTGACCCGCCACCAAAGGTCATTCAACTGCGTCAACCAATCTAGTGCTAAAGTAACATTGTTAGCTTTCATCTTATTGCATCAATATCTATACTATATTTGCCTACTTTATAAGTCACCTCGTTTATCTATTTAGGGTTTAATTTAGTAAGTGTGTCTGTGCATACATCTGTTAAGGTCGTCGAAGCCCAGGAGCACCTACATTTCCCACTCAGGGGAATTAAATTTTTAATATTTTGATTTTCTCCGTATTTAAAATCGGTGTTGTCTTATATTTTCGGATAAAAGGATAGAGAGGTTTCCTTTTATGGTACAGATATCTATATCTATGATATAAAAAAATATTTTATTGCAAATTCATAAAAAAGTTTGTCTAATTTTAATAAATGTTGCGCAGATATTATTGATGAAAGTTCACACATTATTTTCCTTAGCATTCATCATTTGTTAAAATAAATTAGTAACACATTTTAATCAAAATAGATAAATTACTGAATAATGAATATTTAAATTTGTTACCTAACAAGAAAAAAATATACAAGTTTAGACATCTATGATTTTTCAATGACAATTAAATTAATATCTAATAGGTGAAGTTTCGTAAAAAAATAAGATTATAATAGAATTGAAGTCGTACTTTTTTTTGTCTACTTAGTGCGGGGATATAAATGAAATAGTTCCTACAATCAGGTATGAAACCCACAACCTTCCTTTCTACGTCCGGTCTTATGCTTGGCAACCACACGTTTTAAGTATTAACACTAGGTTCCCTCTGCCTAGCCTACTATATACCGGAATACTTCCTTCTACGAGCCACGTATACGTGTACGTCGATACGATCTGGGTACCTTCAAATAGTCTATCTCCATCTTAAATGCCGCCAACGCACCTGTTGGTCCTCTGGTGTTCCACGAGGTTGTGGGCGGCGTTGATCACTTACCATCAGGTAACCCGTACGTTTGCCTTTGTCTTTTTCCATTAATAAAAACGTGAATCTGGAAAATATATATATATATATATATATATATAATATTTCGTACAAAAATAACTGTAGAGCCTACTTTATAAATTTTACTTTATAAATTTTACTTAAATCGATATTTTTTTATTATTTATTTGCACACAAAGTTTCTATTTGTGAATTGCAAAAGTAATCGATTTTTATATTGCATATACAATTTTTATGTCGGATATTAAGATTTTACCTGAGCTATTACCGTTTCGAAATATCGACAAAATGTTTTCACCTATTACTTGAAACGAATTTTAATCGATTTTAAAATATAATTACAACACATAGAAGTATTCAATCGAATGTTTATTCATTCGGTCAATATGGTTCTATTACGACTCAAAATAATGTTAATGTTTTATTTTTTGTTTCCCTGGTCTTTTAAGACAAAATGGTATGGTTTATCACCGTTCAAAATAAAATGTAAAAGTAAAAGGTAAAAGAATTACAACTCTAAATTACTTATCATTTAGTAGGTATTTTTATTTTTTAAACTAGCTTTTTAACTTTGATTTTAACAAGAGTTGTTTTTAACATCTGACACACTCTAAATGCCCGAGGTAACTTTTTATTAATCACGTCTTTATTATTGTTTTTTTTGCTTCATGTGCATTGTATTTTGCACTTATCATGGTAGGCAGAGGGAACCTAGAGTTAAGGTACTCCCGTTCCCATTGCGTATTATTGTTGTAACATGCCTTAGAATGTTTAAATTATTCGTAATTAAACATACTCTATAATAGAGTTTGAACCAACAACTATCGCTAGCTATACCAATTCTTCCTAACTGGGCACAAAAGATCCTACAGTAGGAAACTTGACGCATATGATAGTTCAACAAACTACCATATTAGGTGAACATTTTTTCTTGACATGTCTTCACGTCAATACACGGTCTCGCGTGTGCGTCGTTGTTATTTTCTCACGTTCATTTCATTTAAAAGTTAGGTAAAGAAATTCTAGTGATAAAATACTCCGATCTTTAATACTTAGATATAGTGCGGTGTTCAGTTTCGACACTCAACTACCGCAATAAATACAATTCACTGCACATCCGGTCAGAGCTGCCTAAACTCATTCCATTTGACATCGCAGACAGCAGACGAAGACACAACAGACACAGACGAAGCCGCTGGCAAGACACTAGTATCCTATAAACTTTCTGGGCTAACTAAACTAGCTAAATTACTACACGTCTTTACATTTTTAAAGGATTATTCTACGCTTAGGAAAGAATTTGAACATAGCGGGATTTGAGGATAGGAGCCAAGAGGCGCGGGTTCACCCGCTACGTTTAAATTTTTTATGTTTTCCAAAAACTAGTAAACGCCCTGCTCTCTGATGCTTGATTGTCAAATTAATAACTGCTAAACGGATTTTAATGTGGTTTTAGCGAATGTCGCACACAGACCACAGTTAAAGTAGGTAGGTACGTCGCGAGTCAAACATCACATTGCGATCGATTATACTGCATCTGCCATGAATAATCAATCGGATGACTTAAGTCATTGGCCGTCGACTCCGTTACGTATGTTATGTAAATAATGTTGTGGGGATTTACCACTAGTATATAGATACATATAAGTTGTTTTTAAAGTTATTAATTGTGACACGTGTGAGCGTGTGAATACAGGCGCGACAGTCGAAGGTTCAATTCCCATTTGGGGGAATGGATTATTATTATTTATTAATATTTCCATTTTAACTTTCTGGTAACATATAGCAAAGTGAGGCGATGAGTTCCACAACTCAAAACGCAATACTTTGAAAATTAGGCGGAAAGTGAGAAACGGAGTGTCTTAAAATGTTCCCTCTGCCTAATCTGCTATATGCGGGGTACAGCGTGAAGCTTGGAAAATATCTAACAATAAATGGAATTATTGTTAGATATTTTCTAGAAGGAACCTTGACTTTGAGCTTTGAAAGAGCTTTGAACTAATCTTTTTGAATAAATATTTAAGTATATTTTTTAATCTTTTCTCACTTAGTTATTTATTAGAATAACCGGGTTATATACGAGGTAAGCCGTGGCCCCTATTCCTACACCCATGAGTTCTTAAAGCTAGGTGTCCCCCCATAGAGATACACACGGGAAAGTTATCATTAAGTCAATTTGATTTAATTTCCACTAATAAATTACAGCTCATTCCATTTGAAAAGTAGTATTTGTAGAGGTTTCTATCGTATTAATGATGAATGCTAGCTGTGGCTAGTGGAGGCAACGAAGCCATGACAAATTATAGGTGTAGTTCAAGTTGGATGACATTGTTGCTTTATGCGATTTACGTGTGAATCTTTTAAATTATATAAAATATTGAATTTTCCTAATTTCTTACTGAGGCGAGCTGTGGCGCAGTGGCACAGGCGTGAGACACGTTATGGGTTCGATTCCCACTCGAGAAAACGAAATATTTTCATTCTCTCGCACTGGTATTCAACATGCAACACCTCTAAAATTTTGGGGAAGGTGGGAACGAAAGTGTCTTAATGGGAGGGGAAGGTCTAAAGACTAGGCTTCCAGGTTTCCCTCGCTTACTCTGTTATATGCGGGATTCAGAGATAAGGGCGGATGATCTTACCTAAGTTACACTGTGTTCCTTATGCACACACGTAGCAGCGTAGTTTAAAAATTGAGAACAGTATATAAAGACTCCAACACTGATTGTAATTATTTATTTTGAAATATAAAGACCAATAATAAGAATTATGCAAAGGAAAAACACGTGAGACAATACCAAAGAGAAAGTTAATGAGTACTTTAATATAAACTTTGTACTGAACTATAAACTATGTGTTTAACATCCTTACAAAGGTCAGTGAAAGTTTGACGCGATTGAGACATGGAATGGCAAAATTGTAATTTTTTCACGCATTATCCCGTTTTCTATCCTTCACTCTCTATTCTACTATGAATGTATTTTATTTCTTGCAGAACTTGCTGAATCCATTCCATCATCTCTGATACACGTCAATTCGTTCACGAACGTAACAGCGTATAAATAAAATAGTTTTAAAATAAAATTTTATTCAATATTTTAAATATCGATATACAAAACAAATACCATTAGCTACGTTGTTAAAATAATCGATATGATAGTCTCGCAATACAATTTGTTTTGGTGGCCTTTAACGATTTTTATATAAATTAAAGTTTCACTCGGTAGAGTGGTTTAGGTGGTGAAATTTTATTATCGTTACTCGAAAATAAAAATATATTTTTTATATTGTGTAATTAAATTACATACTTTTATTATATTTATAAACGCGATGTTTCTAGCACATACATGTCGACGTCATTTGTGACCTGTGACGATTTTTTATTTATGCTAGCCTGTACTATTAATTGTTAACCACTGTTAACCATTTCGTCCACTTCCCCTCTATTTTGTGCTATTGTACACCAGTCGAGCCTTTAATGGTCCACCTCGTCTCTCCTCGTGTTTTGGATTTTATTCTATTAATTCGATACATAAGATGCTCTCCATCTCACGTTGGCAAATCTTGGGGATGGACTTCTGTGAATTCGTCAAACACCATTTCTGAGCACCATAAGTGAGTACTGGGAGGATTCATATTCCATCATCATCTTTTATGTCGCAGCAGAAGGTATCTTTTCGTGACCAATAACTCCTTCAGGCGTTTTCTATTTATCTTTCGACCTCTTTATCTTGTCGACACTAATAAAAAAACTCTTGGACTACGTATTAACTCGTATGTATGAATAAATGTTGTCAAATAACGCCGTTTTTTAAATATTTGTGCTAACTGTGGATAAATCTAGATGTGGAGGTCTTTCAAAAGTACACTTTTACTAAACCTTTTATTAAAATTATGTATTTCGTTTTCATATGCACAACTTAATCTCTGCACATTTGCAGAGAATTAAAAAAATCTAAAATTCTACCTGCTTTCGAAACATCCCTTTCCAAACGATTTAAATAGGCATAGCGATTCAGTGATATTATATGCGTTTTCTACTATTGTTTAACTTCTCAGTAGAGATATGTCAAGCACATTTTTAAATCTGCCGCAATGAAAATACAGATTACTAAATATTTATTTAGTTTGTTAATTCAGCTCCACTGAGTTTTAGAGATATAGCGTGTTGATTGCCAAAACTCAAGATGCGATGTTTGCCTTCGTACCAAAGCAAAAAAATGAAAATATTGATAAATAACAATTCATTCCCCAGAGTAGGAATCGAACCCACAGCCAACACGTTACAATCACACGCTTGTGCCCCTGTGCCACGACGGCCTCAAGATTTTTTCATATAAATTAATATTAAAATTAAATAAATTATAACAAGCAGGCTGGATTGTGATCTAAACTATAACTTAGAAAAAGATTCTCACAAAAAAAAACCCTGCTCTAAAATTCTACCTGCTTGCGAAACGTCGCTTTCTAAATTTTATAAATAGGCACATTGAGTGATATATGCGTGTGCTATCCTTTGATTTCTTGGTTTGCCTTTAGAGAAAATTGTGAAACGGACACAACATGTTATTTTAGATGTAACCAAATGTTTTTGTTGTAGAATTTGTCAAATGTTTGAGGACATTTTTTACATGGGTCCCAATTACACTAGTTTAAAAAACCGGACAAGGTCGAGTCGGCTTCGCCCACCGAGGGTTCCATAAAAAATTAAATTCTGAGTATATGGTTTGACTCGATATTTTCAAGCGTTCCTGAGATATTGAAAGACATAGACACGCAGACAGACGGACGGACAATAAAGTGATCTTATAAGGGTTCCTTTTCTCCTTAAAAACTTATGAAACCCTAAAAATCACAATGATCTCACTTTCAATCGCTATTCTACTAAACCACGACGCCTTCTGCCCATAGCAGAGTAGGCAGTGGGAACCTGTGAAAATAATGTTAAGATATTCCGTTCCCTACTTTCCGGTGAATTCAACGAGTTGAAAGTTTTCAAAATTATAAAACAAAACCAAATATTACTAAAGAATTCACAGGTTCACAGTTCCTGCATATAGCCTGCTGTAAGAGATATATGGCAATAGTCCCTGACACCATTTTATTGCTAAAGCTCTTCATTATACACAATAAAGAAAACAATACAAAATTTACCAACAAATGTGCTCAAGAATATAGATCTATATCGTTATTCTCACAAATGAATGTGCATGTGACATTTTAGTAATAATTATGAAATTAGTGTTTTTTTATAAATCTTAAAGCCGTCATGGCGCAGCGTTTTACGCTGTTGTTGTCCATTCGAAGGAATTAAATAGTTAGATTTTCACGAAAGCGAAGCGAAAAATTTCCTTTCGATTTAACCACGAAATTGAGTGTGTGGGAAATGGAGTGTCTTAACATCAGCAGAAAGAACTACCTTCTGCTTATCACGCTATATGCGGAATACAGGGTGAAGTTATTATATTCAGAATCCCTTAGCAACACTATTGTGAATTTCACTATAGTTTAGAAATAATAATACGTTCCATGTGCTATATTTAGTCCAATGTGTAGGCATATAGGTACTGACCGAGGGCGTCCGGTCAGCTGTGGGGCATATGGTCTTTGATCGCGCGTTACTTTGATTTGGAACATCTGTCAAAATTGCATTCCTCAGCCAGCTGTTTGATTGTCATTGAAAATAATGAATGACGTGTAATTAAATATAATTAGAACTTTGAACACTCGGCGACAATATATTATAATAGTTCATATAGGTAATAATACTCTTATATGGATTTTGCACTACAAATTAGTTATACACTTCAAATTCATCGATGTTACAAACAAAAAATATTAACATTTTAAGTAAAGTACGGTAAACATTTTATTTTAAATGTCAATTTGAATTTGTTAAGGAATTTAATTGAAATGTCAATTATAAAATTTAAATATTTCCTTGGTATTCCATCATCAAATTCTGATTTAGTGGGAATGGGACTACAACAGAAACGCTGAAAAAGATGTTTTCCAAATTATGGAGAAATAATAAAAAAATATATAGGCCTCATAACAACATAACATACATAACATACGACATAACATACTAACATATAAACTCCTTTTTAGAAAAAAAATCATATTATATAATTGAATCTGTATGGTAAAGGATTATAAATCTGATGGTTGTATTATGAAGATTCTGGTAACTAAAAATGCGATATTATGATCCGCCACTTAACACGTCAACAGTCTTAGGTGAAAGGAGAAGAAGGAGGAGGAGGAGGAAGAGGCGAATAATGGAGTATTGACATTGAATTCTCTCTGCCCATTCCGTTATATAGGATAGAGCCTGAAGTTGAAAAAAGAATGAGACTCATATTTACGATGTATATTATAACAAAAACCAGGTCACCAGTTTTTGTTGTAATATACCTACATATTTTTTTTTATATTATTAGCTCTTGTAGTTGAAGTGCCTTTAGTTAAAATTTGATTTTGAGTTCAAATCATAGAGATATCAAAATTAGAAGTAACTGCTACTACAGTAGTCTCAAATCCATTACCAGATCAATATTTAGAGCTATATACTTAAGCAATCGGCTTCAAACGAAACAGGTATAACGCGTGGAGCATTATAGAGTGTAAATTAAATAGTGTTTTTGTTTGTGCAACTTGCACCGTGTGGAACCTGTTGACTGTTGGCTATGACATAACAGCAAGTTACAACTCTGGATATCATTTTTACCGACTTGCAGGCGAAAGAAGTAAATAAATAAATTAAATTATAGAACTAGGCACCTATTAGTATCTCAAAATTTTTATAAGTGATATCGAAAATCAGGCACATTCTTAAAATTGAATTTATCTGCCATTTTTACATTAATGCTTTTTTTGGAATTCGTTTTTACCTTTAAATATACCCACGTAACTAAAATCAACATCAGCGCAGTTGCACAGCGTTTGATTGAAAAAGCGAGGGTTGTGGGTTCGACACCTAAATAAATTATTTTCTATTTCCTGTCCTGCCAAGCTCCGAATTAAAGCCCGAGTTCCATCAAAGCGGAGATGTTTTTTAAATTGTCTTATAAATCTTCGCTTTGGACTCCGCACATAAAGCGTGATTACAAGAAATATATATACCTAACCTATTTTTTTGTTTGAATATAATCGTATACATACCTATTACATATTAGATATGTGTGTATGGAAAAACAACATGCCTATTTAATCATTTGTAATTTTACACAATTGCATTGTATACTATGCGTCTAGAATTATTCAACGTATTCAAATATTTTTCGGAATGCAAGGTTATATTGTGACTGTCTTGGCACAGGAGTTGACGATTGTTGGTAAAATTAGTAGAGTTTACTAAGGTTTCAAATTCAAATCCGTTCGGGACAAATAAAAACTTATAATATTTTTTTTTGTACACATTTGTTTATATGGTCTCACTTAAAAGTTTAAAGTCTCAACAGAACAGCCTGCATTTTACTAGACTACTATTAAGTATGATTTCGGCGAAAGCTATTATTAAAGAAAATTAATAATATATCAAATAAAAACTTTGTTTCGAGTGGGACCCATGATTAATTCGTATAAATGATATGATATGATGTTGATATTTGGATAACAGCTGCGCCACAAATTCGCGAAGTTAAGACTCCAAACGTATACAATAATGTTTTTTTATGTATTATCTCCCTTAGAAAGAAACTCCACTTAAAGAAACTAAAAAAATTTAGTTTTTTTATCGCTTCGCTCCTTCTCTCCTCTTCTCCTTTTCACTTGAGTCTTTAAAAGACAAAGATATACCAAAATTGTTCTCACTTTAGGTACACGATATTTTTGATTGCTACATAAACATCACGCACCCAAAACTTTTGTTGTATAAAAGACATAAGAAAAACTTTAATATAATAGAAAGACATAAAAGTACTTATTGCATATTTTTTTCAGTAGCTGACGCACCATGTCGCTAGCGGACGTGCGGTCGGCGCGCAGTTCGCCCACCCCCGACGCCTGCCCAGAGTGCGATACCGGCGCCTCTGTTACATCTGATCTACATAAGGTAAAAAAAAAATACAGCTTTCACTCTGTATCCCGAATATAGCGGGCTAGGCGGAGGGAAGCTAATGTTAGGACATTTCGTTGCCCATGCAAAACCTGACTGAGACATCGCGCGTTGAGTGACAGAACTCAGTGTTGCGCTTTATCTTGTGACCAGAGCAAGAAAATTAAAGTAATTTAATCCCTCGAGTAGGAATCGAATCCACAACCGTTGTGTTTATAGTAAGACGCTATGCCTACACAAGGCTTGTCGTAACATCAGAGTTACATATTATATATCCCTCCGATTTTCACTTTCCATTTAATTTAGAGAGCACTCAAGTGCAAAATGTTGGAGCTCTACGCTGACTTTTTTTATATAGAATATCTTTGTTTATATCATTAATATAAATTGCTTTGAATGTCATCGAATTTGAATTCAAATCTAGCCCAATGAGCTGTATTTACACCTGTATAGTCCTGTTTTGTACACACAAACCAGTTAATATTTAAAAAAAATAAATCTATAACCTCAAAGAAAAACTAAAATCCATATCAAAACATGTATTTCTGTATCTCCCAATAAAAATTTACATGTTCCATTCTAGTACCAAGTAGCATGCACATGTAAGCCGGCGTCAGCGCAATATGCATGTGCGGACGACCCCGGACCCCCGGGCCCCGTGAAGACGGACACACCGCCCGCGTTACCACCCCGACCACCTACTAGTGTGTTGGCTACTAATAGGAGAAATAATGGTAAGATTTTCTATTTTTTAAATTTATTATTTACTTTGGTTTTAGGTTCACGTTGTACCACGTATATAGCATAGGGGGTTCCTTGATATGAATTTTGAACAAATATTTTTGTTTAAAGGTCTTTTTCTATTTTTTTGTTGATAAAAATTGGGATGGACACGGATCACTTCGTTTGCCACGCACCGCTCACATTCAACAATTCTTTCCCCAGAATAGAAATCAAATCCATAACCGTCGTGTTTGTAGTCACACGCTATGCCACTGCGCCATGACACCACCAAATAATATCTCAAAAATTTACCTATTTCTTTTATTTGCTCTATTTTATTTTCTTACATATAATTGAGGATTTTGAGGCGTAGAGAAACAGTGTTACTGTTATAAGCGCTACGTAGTGTCATAACTAAACAGGCAATGTCTCGAAATCGGATGGAATGAACAGAACAGAGTGCCATGACACTATGTAACTAACAGTCTCCGAATGGGAATCGAACTCACAACCATCGCGCGACCCACTATACCATGGTATATATAAAATGTTTTATATTCACTTTAAGTACGTGAGATACAAAATACAGACAAATTGCGTAACTCAGACCCCTCGCATCACGTCGAGCTCGAGAGCCCCCCAATACTTGTGAAGCAATCAAAATGATACACAAGCTCTAACATCGTATGAATACGTTTGAAAATTTACTATTATATTTCCTGTTCTTGATGGTTGCGACAAGTGACTGAGTGAGTGAGTATATATATTGGATACATAAATATATTATGTCTGTGGGGAAGGGTTAGTGTTTAGGGTTCCGTACGCAAAGGGTTAATTCGGACGTTTTACTAACTAAAACTGCCGTCCGCCCGACCGTCTGTCACTAGGCTGTATCTCATGAACCGTGATAGTTAAACAGTTAAAATTTTTACAAATGAAATATATCTGTTGGCGCTAACAAATATTAAAAAACAGAATGAAATAAATACTTAAGGTTGCACCGATACAACAAAGGTGATTTTTTGGCGTCCTTTTATAGGGTAAAATATTTTAAACCCATACCTAAAAAAATCTATCAAGTTTCCTCAACAGTTTAAACGTAGGATTTTTTTCATTTCACGATTTTCATCGGCGTCGTGTTCCGTCACTCAACACACAATGCCTCCAGAATTCTGCGGAAAGTGGGGAACGGAGTGTCTTAAAACTAGGTTCGCTATGCCTACCCTGCTGTATGCGGGAGACAGCGTGAAGCTGACTATTTTTATCCGTACTGTATTACGTGTGACGCAGTTACGCATAGATATCAATAAGGTAAACACCTACTACTACAAAAATACTTCTAAGCTTTAGCGATCTGTCATTTTTCATTTACAAAAAATATACCAGACCGAGAAAGGGATATCTCTCAATCTATTTTACGTAATTACCTATTTTCTATAATAAACCTAAAAACCTAAAACCTGTCGCTTTGATAGATTAATGTCTGTGTGCGTCATTCTTTATAAATGGCGTTTAATTTTACAACAATAATTTTAATATTTATTTTGTTTGTAAAAATCCCCTTTTCATTTTTGGCAAGACCTCTTTTGCTTTAATTAGTATTAGGCTTTTATAAAGTACGTTCATTTGTATAATGACAAAAACACTATAATGATATGGAACCCTTCGTGCTCGAGTCCGAATTGCACAGGGCCATTTTTTTTAAATTATAGTGTAGTTTTAATTTTTTTTTAATTATAGTGAAAATATTGTTTTGGACACAGAAAAAATATGCCTGTTAAAAGGGCAGCTCTTAAAAGGTGTGACATCGCGATTTTCGATTTTCCATATAAATGACAAAGGGAATTTTGTTTCTTTCGTTTACGAGTACATGTATAATTTATACTGTTCTTTAAATCTAAATGGTCAATAGGCTTCTTTTAACTTGTGATATAAACGAGAAATACGATACTTGTTATCGTTTATCTCATGTAAAGTTTTTAATTCGATAAAAAATCTTATTTTACTATAAAAAAAATCTTTATTCTGTATAAGCCGCATCAAAATAGGATCATCTGTGACAAAACGATAGCACAGATAATAAAAATCCATTGTATTGGCACTTTATGGTTTATACACTACTATTTTTTTTAAAAAGATGCAACTGCCTTTAACAATAACGTCATTCATGATCAACGTTTTCCGGTTAACTTCACAAAATATCGATTTTAAAAGCGAATTTTCTTTAAAGCAGCAGGTGTTTTCGTAATATTCTCACGAAACATCGACAATACGATTGAATCGATACAAAAGGTCTCATCCCTAACAATGTGGGATACCTGTTGTCGAATGATCTCTACCTGATGTTTTGTGAATCGATTTTTTTCAACGTTTTTTATATAATGGAATGTATTATTGTGTTTCGCAAATAAGTACATTTCTTTTGACTGCTTTGTCTGAATGGTTAACTTATTTAAGGTTAGTAAGAGTGCGAAATCTTATCTTATATACATAGATTTGAAAATGTCTTTTAACTAGCTTCTACATGCAGCTTCGCTCTCGTCGTCAAATAAAAAAAAATTAAGCTCTGGTTTTAGGTCGGCAATAAGAACTACGTTGAACTCGCAACAGTAAACTACAAACTTATATTTTGACAAATAAATAGTTCTAGGGAGTGGAGTACATTAATTTAAAAAAAATAAATTATATCAGCTTCACGCTGTATCCCGCACACAGCAGGGTAGGCAGAGGGAACTTAGTGTTAAGACACTCCGTTCCCCATTTCCCGCCGCAAATTCTGGAGGCATTGCGTGTTGAGTGGCGGAACTCAACGCCGCGCTTTGCCTCGACACCAGAGGGAAGAAATGAAAATATAAATGTAAATGCATATTTCACTTCCTCGAGTGGGGATCGAACCCACAACCAGCCGATTTTACAATCACACTTTGTGCCTCTGCGCCACGACCGGCCTCAATAATTAGCTACATTAATTACAAGATACAAAACTCTTTATTGGTGAAAATGTAAACTTATTTTACTTAAAAGAAGTTCGTCTCGCCTAAGCATTTCTCGGAAACCGGGCATCAGGCTTGTTGAGTTATATTAGAGACTAGAGGGCGCGCGCGGCTTCGCCCGCTTATTAGGAGTGAATTCTAAAAAAACCACGAAACACGTGTCCAATAAAATATTTTTAACAGTCTGAATCTAAATTTTTATAAAAATCTGTGGCAATTTAAAGATTTTTCCATATAAACTTTCAACCCCTTATTTGAACTCTTAGGGGGTGAATTCTTAAAAACTATGAAACACGTATTCAATGAAATATTTTTAAGAGTCTGAATTTCAAATTTTATAAAAATCGGTACAGATTTAAAAAAATTTCCATACAAACTTTCAACCCTTATTTCATCCCTTTAGGGTTAAAATTTTTTAAATTCCCTTCTTAGTGGATGTCCAGAATATGAAAATAAACATCTGCCCAAATTTCACGTTTCTACCATCAGCGGTTACGGCTCTGCGTGCGTCTTACCTCAGTCAGTCAGCACAAGTCCTTTTATTGAGTTATATTAGAGATAGATGCATTATCCAATGCAAGAAAACGTTTTAAAATAAAAATTCTTCTGCTTTATTATAATAAGTAAAAATATATCATTATGGTACCTACAAAGAATTTAAAAATATTAATATTCTCTATCACTTTTTTGTATAATCGGCAAGTATAAGCAAAAAACTACTTAGGTGTAAAATACCAAATTAAATATTGGTCGTTAAAAAACTTATATTTTTTTGCTTTCTCTAATAAAAATAGAAGTTTTTTTAAACATTAAAAAAACAAGCACTCCCATCATCTTAATCTCCAGTTATTTAATTTGGCTTATGATTTACTGTTTACTGCTGCCCCGTCTATTTTTCATTAGTAGTATTTCGCTATAATCGTTTTTTAATCTGTTTAGCTATGTTTTTTTACTTTATAACAATGTGAATATGAATAGAATGTCGTTAGCGTACTGATAATAGGTATAGGATTAAAACTTTTTAAAAAAATCCTTATTTTTTAATAGTTATTTCTTGTGTAGATAAGCTAAAAATGAAGATACACTCTATTTTTCGAAATATTGTATCCTACAACAATATATATTAGTATAAGGGCGGCATTCAGTTCCTCCGCTCACAATGCAATGTCTTGATTTGGAATGTAGAGCGGAAAACATTATTTTTAAACTAGATTCTGTCAGTGTCGGCTTCTCGCTTTATGCCACATATAGTGTAAATGCGGAATACAGCGTGAAGCAAAAAAAAATCTATATAAAAAAATGTGCTTGAACTTTCAATTGTCGCATAATGTCAAATGTTTAGAATCTTATCACAATGGCGTCTATCCTTTTACTTTGTTGAAGTACAAATTTCGTACATCTATCAATGTTCGCCCATTCATCATTCAATTTAATGGTCTTAGCTTTCTAAAAATATGTCAGGACATCTTTTTCATAAAGAAATGTTGTAATGTAGTTAGATGAATATATATTTAAGTTACAAAATATATGCTTTTGACTTGAGTTGTGGATATGGTCGCTGTGATATAATATCATTTGTTGGGTTGTGTTTGATTTTTATTTTTGTAATTGAAATTTGAAAATGTTTGTTTTAACTTCACCCTATATCCTGCCAGGTTCCATGGACTGGGTACCTAGTTTTCGGACATTCCCGTCTAATTAGGAAACTTCCGTTCCAAACTTTCCACCGAATTCTGGTGGCATTTCGTGTTGAGTGGAATTCACCGCCGCGCTTTGCCTCTTTACCAGAGCGAGGAAATTAAAATATTAAACAATTCACTTTGTCAAGTGGGAGTCGAACTCACAACCTTTCGAGCTTACAGTCACAAGCTTGTACCACTACGCCACGTCTGTCCTCTTTGAAAACGTCAGAATTTATTTAAAAAAATATTATCTAAATATATATCTACAACTCCCGTTACTGATTGACTAACAATAACGCATTGCCGAAACAACTAGACTTAAAAGCTCAAAATTTTACATGAATACCTGCATGCATGTCTAAGGATAACAGGGCAGTATTAAAAATATCTTGAGATTTTTTCGAGAACAGGAAAGAATAACATTTTCCAATTTTCAGTTTTAAAAGTCTAAACAAAGTTGCGGACTACATGGCCTAGACACGGCAATGAGATTAGGAGCTTTATCATGTATTGCATGTACTATTTACTCAAACTAAACCATTATTCTAAGCAAAACACAAATCAAGACTGTCGTCATTATCGTTCGTATGTAATACAAGAATACGATCACAGCATTGTCATATTACAATATGTGCTATACTCAAGTATAAATATAAACAAAATACAAATCATTTAGGCTTACCTGTTTCTTCTGCGGCTGCGCGAAACGTATTTGTAATTTATAACCTAACTAGTTCACTGTTAGAATTTCACCCGATATGTTGTCATCTTTTGTTTAGTGTACATGGAATTATTAATTATTATAAGATAATTATACCTATTTATTATTGTATAAATAAAACAAAATTTTACTTAATCGAATACAAATGGCGGATTAAAATGAAAAATATGTGAAAATAAAATAAAAAAGTACTTACTTGCTTAAAATGTTATAAATAACAAATTTATCAAATTATATAATGTAACAAATGGTGATAAAATTATTTTTGTGGAATAATAAATGGATATTAACATGTGAATGTAAATTGTGTTGTTACAAAAGGACATTGTTCTCAGTGTTTGCTTGTCTTATCGATTTGTAGAAATGGCGCGCATTTTGAAGTTTTCTTTTTTATTATTTGAATTCCTGCTTTTTCAATTGAGGCATTGATTAAAGTGTTGTGTATTAAAAAAAGCATTTATTAAATAAAAAAAATATTATTATAAAATTAATTAAATCGTTTTTTAAAAAAAACTTTATTTATAAATAACAAATATTTTAAATACATTTTTCACAATTTAACATTTTTTGAAATAACTTTAAGATACACATTTCTTTTATTTTTTAGGCGAAATTATAATTATTTTTATTAAATTACAAAATCATACATCAAATAATAAAATAAATACAAAATGTCTTGACAACTATTGCTAATTTAACTTTAATAGAAATATTAATGCAAAAATAGTTTTAAAATATATGTATCAAGTTCTACAGTGTAACCTATTGTTAGGATGAATGTTCAGTCGTGTGAAATGTTACAAGTTTTGCAATATCAAGTAGCGCCGCAACCTCTCGCGACTGACGTTCCTCAACACTATGTGCCACCGCCGCCTTATTTTGGTAAACAACTTAAGATAATTATAATATTTGTAGCCTGTCGTGTCGCAGAGGCATAAACGTGCGAGTGTAACACGACAGGTTGTGGGTTCGATTTCCTCTCGGGGGAGAGAATTATTATTTTATTATTATTTTCATTTCTTGGCACTAATATTAATATCACCGTTAAGTGCGGCCACTCAACACCCAATGCCTCAAAAATTCGGCGGAAAGTGGAGAACGGAGTGTATTAACACTAGGTTCCTTTTACCTAACCTGTTAAAACAATCTATACATATAATAAAATTGTAACTAATCGCTGTCTCTAGAAAATTTGTTATTAGATTAAATTTTTTGTCCTTTTGTAAGTTTGTCTGTTTGTGTATATGCGCTTGTGCACGCTAATCTCAGAAATAGCTCAATTGATTTATATGCAGCATTCACTGTAGTGCTTTGGCAAATTTTCTTTAATATTGAATGTTTGTTTTATTTTAAATCGGTACATAAATAAAAAAGGTATAAAATATTTTGCCCGACAAAGTTGCTACAATAAATAGATATTATATACTTTAAAATGATATTGTTATTAGAACACGACAGTAATTCATATTAGTAAATAAATAATTGTGTAGTTCAAGCGGCCGAAGTCACGCAATTTATTAATATAATCTAAAAAAAATTTTATTATTAGTTTTAATTTTCTTATTGTTCTTTTCAGCATCAGTCGGGTGCAACGGTAACGAGACGACATGCAGGCGGCGCAAGTACGCCTGGTGGTGCTGTGGCTGTGGAGCACTCGCTGCGGCCCTTGGTGGTCTTTTGGCTGCTCAACACATCCTACTGAGATCCTATACAGCATCGCCTCATCATTTGGAGACAGTGCCGGCGGCTGTTCCCGCTGCTATGGTAATTTGATAACCAATATATTTTTGATTGATAAAGATAACAAGAGGACAACGTCCGATTTTAAACGTGATTGTTGTGGATTTGAAATTTCGCCACTCAACACGCGTAAAAATTTGCTGTAGTGGGGCATTGAATGTCCTAACACTAGGTTTTCTCTGTCTACATTGCTATGAGGGATAAAGTGAAAAGTTTTAAAGACTATGTATTATATAGGCTCTTTAAAGTCATTTGAAGAAATAATAATCATTTTTGACTTACAGTATTCCTTAATAGTTGTAAGAAGAACAAAAAGAATGTAATGATTGCTCGATTCTCAAATCCTCAAAATATCTAACATTCTCACAGATATAAAAAAGTTACCCTGATTCAACCGTTTCCTCTTATGACATGCTGAAACTATATAATAAATGTATATTCACAGCTGGTCCTGACTGGTTTTTGCATCATGAGTTTGGCTCGACGCCGCAACAGATACAGCTATATGGTAAGAAAAGTATGTCTCAAACTTCTTTTACGCATGCCACGAATACGATACAGATAAGAAATATCAATTAATTATATTATTATTAGAGATTGTAGTGGAGCAGGGGCACAAGCGTACGACTGTAAATGTGACGGTTGTGGGGAACGGAAGTGTATTAACACTAGGTTCCCAGGTTCCCTCCTAGGCACCCTACTGTGTGTATGCCATACATAGCAAGGTACTGCTATATGTAGGATACACAGTGAACTAAAAAAGTATGCAACTTATTCAATATTGAAATAGAGGCCAGTTGTGGCGCAGGGGCACAAAGTTGTGGGTTTGATGGCTACTCGAGGAAATAAAATATTTATTTAAATGTATATTTTCATGCCTTCTCTCTGGTGTCGAGGGAAAATACGGCGTTAAGTTCCACCTCTATATTTCGGCGGAAAGTGTAATCAGCTGTATGTGGGATACAGCGCAATGCTGATTTTAAATTCAAATTTTGAACTAAAAATCTGATGTCTACTTAAAAGACTTAAAAAATATAAAATTGCAGTTTACAAATGACACAGATACAAAATGTCATAATAAGTCATAAGATTTCTTTTTTTTTTTAAGTAAATTATTTTAATCATTGCTTAAAAAAATCTATATAAACTTAGATAACATTTTATATTATATCATATTACTCTACTTATTTAAGGTTTTTTTTTCAGATTAAAGTAGTTGGCGCGTTCTGCCTTGTTTGCGCTTTAACATGTGTCTTGGTAACCATTACTACAACTGTCATTCATATGAACAAGTGAGTGTTATAAAAATATTTTCTTATATATATGAGTCTTAACTTGAAGTATATAAACGTAAAAAAAAACAATCTTTATATCTTTAATTACTTGTATACACATCCGGTTAATTTGGTTGAGCTCAGTCATGTTCTTAAAATGGTATAAAGATAGTTGAAAAATAAATATTATAATATTTTTAACCAAAAAAATATGTTACATATAATAAATATGATATATGTAATAACGTCTCATAATAAACTTCATTACACAGTTATCAAGTATAGTAACGAGTTAAATGAATATCATGTGACACGCCTACAAGCCATAAATAGACAATAAAAAAAAAGTAACTGAAGAGATTTCATTTCTAAAGTAAATATATTATTATTATAGTATTGTATATTATTATGATTGTTGTTTATAATATTAAGATTATTTTTATTTTAATATAATTTTTAAAATTTTCTTATTACAGATTACAAACATTAAAGTTCTGCGAGTACACAAAGTTGACTAGAACATGTACCTGTTACTCACTGCCACCTGACTTGCAACACAGTGGAAATGATGATGATGGTATATTTTTTATTTCATCATAAGCAGTAAATTCGACGAAAACAATATTGAATGATATACTATTGAAGCGTTTGTGGAGCAGCAATGTGTCTGACGCGATGTTTGTGGGTTCGATTCCTACTCAGAACTCTCAGAACTCAAGGCAGCACATATTTAAAAGGTGCTTAAAAAACACTATGTCCCAAGGTTCACTAGTACGTCCACGTATAGTAAAATGTACGTAGTCTTGACAAGGTAAATAAACAAAAAATAATTAAAATTGAAAAAAATAACTTCAATCATGAATAAAAAAAATAAAAAAAAGGACACAAGGAAATATTTTTATTGACATACTTTTTTTTTCAGGTGTACGTTGTGTATTCGAAGACGTGACCGACTGTGGTGTAGTCCATGGCGCTTTATACTGGTGCCTTCGAGGAGTATTCGCGTTGTCAGTTAGCGCTGTATTAGTTTGCATATTTAGTTGTATGCTGGCTTATCAACTTTTAAGGTAAGTTACTTTATTTTTTAAAATTTTAAGATAAATAATTTTTTTTTCAGAGTCACGCTGATTTCCGTAAAGTATAGACAACTAAAAGTTATCACTAGACAATCCGTCAATATTCAATTTTCACCTGAATTCGAGATATTTCGTGTTGAGATGTGGAACTAAAAGTCCGGTTTCCATCGCTAAAGAGACTCCGCGGAAGGAACTCCTTTAAAAAAAAATGGCTTACATTTTAAACACTTTCCGTTCATATCTCTTTCGCGGTGGAAACCGGGTTTAATGCAGTATTTTGTCTCATCAGAGCGAGAAATAGAAAATAATTAAACGATGAGCGACGATGCAACAGACTTGGTTATCACCTTTAAAAGTTGGTAGTATTATAATCGATGTTAAAAAAAAACCACGAGATATAAATATAAAATAAATTTATTTATAGCAGAAAACAAAACATTTTGTAACAATAATTAAAAACGTGACATATCAATATTTTTTGTACTATTTACTTGATTAAACTGGATAAATAAAGATAATAGATTTATTAGTGACTGATTTACTCCTTAGTAAATATCGATTTTAATTTCTTATTTAATGAATTCAGCGCAATTTGTTGTATATGAAGTCTATTTTCCAATAGCTTAATGCTATGTGTCAAATCTGTTACTTCCGATTTAATATTAACATAGTCCATTACGTCCGGTACTTCATAAGCCATTCTTATTTTTTTAACTTCATCAAGCTTCTGAGCCAAACTTTCAGCTTGCACTTGAATTACATCTCTTTCCTTATCCAATTCGATTGTCTGCTTTTGTTTGTCTTTAATCGATTTTATTATGTTCGTCAAGTACGCGTTTTGTTCCATCATAGCCTTTTTATGTACAGTTAGATTTAAGTTAGCATCGCCAGTCATTTTCTTTAGTTCACCCAATTGTTGTAATTTGTAATCTATTATTTCTAAGCATTCTTTGTTCTCGATTTTTAGTTTCTCAAAATCGACTGCTCTCAAGCTTTCGCTCAATTCGGCTTTGACTTTTATTTGGCCTTTCAATTTGCTGTATTGAGAGTTTAAAGTGCTTGTTCTAAGTCTTAACTTCCCTATTTGACTGTCACAAATCTTGACCCATTCAGTCATAAAGCGTATCCACACTTCTGCTGGAATCCTCTGAGCTATTTTGTCCCATCCCTCGACGATAACCTCTTGCTCGAATATTTCACTCGCCTTTTGGATATCGATTTCTCGTAGCCCGATTTCTTCAAGCTGGGCTTTTAACAGCGCGTGTTTCTTTTCAGCCCTTTTTCGACTTTTTTCCAAGTTACTGATTAAAATCTCCATTTCTGACGACACTAGTTCCGATCGCTCTAAAACGTTTATTCTCGGCCCTGAACCAAAAATGACAGTTACACTCGCTTTAGCTGATGATTCTATACGTCTTGAGGACACTTTCGATGGACTAGTTAACATCCTTGACTGACTCATTTGAGATTCAATCGCAAGTTTCGACGTTTGCGATTTGACGAAACTACCAACATTTAAAGACGTGGTGCTTTGTAACCTTATTGCATATTCCATTGCTTGTTGGATCCCGTGCATCAGGGACGGTTCCAGCCTCATAATAGTTCGCTCGAAGATTTCATTTTCGAGGGCTAAAACTCGTATTTGTACTTTTAAATCATTTACTTGCTTTATAAGTTCCTCGTCTGTTAGTTCTTCCAAATCGCTTGCGAAGTGGCAGGATGAGCGCGAGTGCTGACTTATGCTACTCCTATGGATTTGAGAATGGGACATTTTTTTAGGAAAAATATAAAAAGATCGAGTAAAATAACGAAAACGTTCTATCAATAGCGCTGACAACTCTTGTCTAGCGCCACATTATGACAAAACTACTTCATGATACTTCAAATTTTCACACATACTCTTTATGTATCATAGCATAAGGTTTTATTTGGTGTTTCGCCTATAATAGTAATGGCCTATAACAAACAAGTGGTTGCTATGGAGGCTTCGAAATAGACTTTCATGTCAATGCCATTTCGGTTTTTATAATAATAGCCTGACCTCGTAACCTGTAGACGCTGTGACCTGATAATAGGCTTCCTTTCGAGTGTAAAGACTCGTTTGAAATACTTTATTCTATTTATGAGAACACTAGAAATTGTTTATATATCAGTTGATTTGAGTTAGAATTTATAGTAATTTTTAAAGTTATAAATGAGGGAATAACCTTTTTTATATTATTTAAAAATTATTATATTTAATTTACACGGCGTCTGACTGTAAACGTCTCAAAAACGTCCCAAGACTGTCTTCGTTTGAGTTCGATTGCCACTCGGAACAATGAATTATTTTCATTCTCTCGCTTTTGCGAACACTACGGCGTAGCGTTTGGTTCCGCCACTAATTATGTAATTTTTATAAAATTGAGTGGATATTGAGGAATATAATGTCGTCTTACATCAGGTTCCTTCTGCCTACCCTGTTATATGCAGAATATGGCATGAAGCTAAACAAAGACATCTAAGTTTAAATTTTATTATAATCTACTCTTACATTTCATAAGAGAAGAAACCGTGACACAACACTCGTATTTTTTACTCAAACACCAAATAATTTAAATGTTTTCCTTGCGCCCCGTTGTACCAGTCTCAAAGATCTTATACAGTTCTTACAATATTTAGATTTTTCTATAAAACTCAGTATATTTACTCTAAATACGAGTGATACTTCCAAAATTTTATATAAAAAACATCTTTTCTTTATTATTTGCAGTCATGAACGTAAGAAGATGTATTGGGAACAACTTGAACTACGATGCAGATCGTTATATAGACCGCCGAGCGGACAACCCGCTGCCACCACTGGAAGACCTGTACAGGTACTTTTTACATTTAAATATTCTTATATTATTACTAACGTTTGTTTTCAGCTCTCAGTTTTTTTTACCTGAACATGGTAAGTAAATAGTATTTAGACATTCTTTTCTCTCGCTTTCCTTCACAAGGCGTAAACCAACTACGGCAAAACCATAATCAAACCAAATTGTAATTGTTCTTCTGTGTGTGATTATAAAAGAGACAGGAAGTGGGAAATGAAATATTGAATATTTTCATTTCTTTTCTCTGTTTTTTGTCAAAGCGCGGCGTTGATATCCGCGGCAACTCAACATGCAAAACCTCCAGAATTCGGCGTAAAATGGGGAATGGATTGTTTTTTCATTGCCTTCAATTCCCACAACATCTTCGATTCGTAAAATGTAAAGTAAGTTAGTAAGAAAGGGAGGCAAACAATATGATAGAGGTGTGCGTTTTATTAATAACTGAAAAAAGAACCATTTTTTTAATAGGAACTCAGCCACCCTACAATGTCTCGTTTTAAGCTGAACAAAGTACTGTCATTTTAGTAATAGGTATCTCACTCAATATTAAACTATAAAGAGAACTGAACGTAAAAATGAACACGTTCTTTAAACTGAACATATTGTTTATTCTTGTTCAAAAATGACCCGTTGTGCACACTCCTAGAACATGAAAGTTTGCGTTATTTTTTAGTTTTCATATTAAACTCTCATATTAAAGTCTTTAACGGATATGTAATCGATATGATATTATATAAAAGTCATATCAGTTTTAGTTACGTTTTGATATATTGGTTTAATGCCTTAATATAATAATTTTGTTTGTGATTGTTTTTTTTAATATATTACAGAATAGCTGCAGTTGTTGTGCTCAATGTCATACTACTCAACCCGCTTGGGACTTCAGCTTGCAACACCGATTTTGGGCACCTGGTAAGTATAGTTTTATCCATTCATCTTCACGCTGCATCCCGCATATAGCAGGGTAGAGGAAACCTAGTGTCAAGATATTACATTCCAAAGTCTCCGCCGAATTCACGAGACATTACGTGTTGAGTGGTGGAAGTCAACGCCGCGACTTGAGCGAGGAAATCAAAATATGAAATATTCGATTCCCTGGAGTGGGAATCGAACCCACAACCATCTCGTTTATAGTCACACGCTTGTGCCTCAGTGTTTTATTAAAAAAAAAAATAATTAAATTAGCTTCACGCTGTATCCCGCACACAGCAGGGTAGGCAGAGGGAACCTAATGTTCAAGACACTCCGTTCCCCACTTTCTGCCGAATTCTGGAGGCATTGCGTGTTGAGTGGCAGAACTCAACGCCGCGCTTAACCTCTATACCAGAGCGAAGAAATGGAAATATAAATTTAAGTAAATATTTCATCTCCTCGAGTGGGGATCGAACCCACAACCAGTCGATTTTGCAGTCACACCTCGTGCCGCTGCGCCACGACCGGCCTCGTGTTTTATTAAATTTTATTTTTTCAGGTCGTATAGGTAATTTGTATTCGCCTAATCCGGGCACCAATAGAAAAACTTCACCGTGGAGCTGGTTTCCTTGGCCGAGGGGCAATAGCCAAAAGTGAGTTTTATTATCAATATTTAATATATTTTAATAATAATGTTATTATTATGATAACAAAATATTTGTTAGTATAATTATTTTGTAAAGCTTCATGATGTATCCAACATATTGCAGGCTGAGTAGAGGGAACCTAGTGTTAATGTTAGCATTTAGTTCTCTACATTCGCCCAATTTTTGAGATATTGCGTGGAGCAACTGAACACGCTGCACATTACAGCGACAGCGTACATGTGGGACTGATTTTTTCTCGCTCTGTTAACAAGACAGATGGCGGCGTTGAGTTTCGCCGCTCGACAGAGTGTCTTAACACTAAGTTGTCTCTGCGTACACTGCTATATGCGGAATACAGCGTGAAGATAAAAAAAAACTTATATTATAATATTTTTTAGTTCCCGATGCAGAATGAGTGGTGTACCACAATCCGGGGACAGCGCTTACGGATTTTGTGAAACGGAGCAAAATCCAAATCCGGGACAATCTTACGACGAACGCAATTACCCTGCAAATTTTAACCAATTCCCCCGCCAAAATCCTAATTTTCCCCAAAATCCCGCCAACTTTCCTCAAAATCCTGTAAATTTTCCTCAAAATTCTGGTAATTATCCCCAAAGTTCTGATTTTTCCCAAAACGTGGGTAATTTTAGTCAAAGTCAGTATCCAGGCGGTACTAATTTTGGACAAAGTACTAGTTTTAGTCCCGGATATCAAGAAGGTTTTGGGGAAACCAGTGGGAGTTTTGATGCACAAACAGGAGTGTGGGGACCTCCTCCTCCTTATAGTCCTCAAGGGAGAAATGGTAGTCGGTAAGCTTAAGTATTTTTTTCCAAATTTTAAGTTTATGTGTATATATATATTATTTTTTATCACAATATTAATATTAGATTGTTAAAATTAATACTTGGCCTATGTAGAATAGTTATGACATTATTTGTAATATTAAATATTTAATTTCCTTATATAAATTTCCTTTTTTTAGTCATCATCTCCATCACCAAGATCCAGCAGCCGCTACCTTACTTCATCATCATCACATCGATCATCGAAATTCAATACAACATGAAACATTACAACACGCGTGTTCGAGAAACTTTTTACAAATGCAAAACATACCAGAAATCAACAGAATCAATCAAGAATCAAGAATGAATCAAGACTTGAGTCGGTTAAACCCGGACTTGACTCGATTGAATCCGGACTTGAATCGGATGAATCAAGAAATGAATCACATGTACCCGAACGATCAGGATGTTAATTTGGAAAGATTTAACACTTTACGCGGTCATTTGGTTCCGTATAGAGGATGTCAAAGGCTTGGAGTTAGCTCGGGAAATTTACATAGAGATTCAAGGGAAGATGTTGCTATTGAGTGTTTACACCAAAAAACTGCTTGCAAAGGTACTTTTATAAAAAGGAAATAAAATAATAAAATAAATTAGGTGATATTTAACACTACCGAACTTATATAAAAAAATACAGTATTAAATAAAATACACTTCTTATTTAAAATAAAATTTGACATTGTGCCAAAAGTCTGCCTTTTGTGCATATTGTTTTTAATATGTCTATCAGCTTCACGCTGTTTCCCGCTCATAGTAGGGTTCAGGTTCGGGTGGCGCAGCAGCACAAAATGTGATTGTAAAATCGACTGGTTGTGGGTTCGATCTCCACTAGAGAAAATGAAATATGTACTTAAATTCATATTTCCATTTCTTCGCTCCGGAGTCGAGGCAAAGCGCGACGTTGAGTTCTACCACTCAACACGCAATGCCTCCAGAATTTGTCAGAAAGTGAGGAACGGAGTGTCTTAATATTAGGTTCCCTCTGCCTACTCTGCTGTGAGGGATACAGCGTGAATGGTGATAGACTTAAAGAATATCCAAAGCAGAAGTAAGTGTTGTTATTATATATTTTTTGTTTTATTTTAGATCAAAACAGCGAGTCCTGTCCAAAATTGGGCAAAGAAAATTTGGGTTTTCAAAACGATAAACATTCGCCTGTTAGGTAAGAGTGTTTATTTACTACAAATAATAATAATAATATACTATAACGTGCTGACTTTATTCTTTCAGATTCAAGTTTATTAAGAGATTTCGTTATTTTTTTACTATCACGCTCTATCTCGCATATAGCAAGTTTGGCAGCTGGAACTTAGTATTAAGACCAAACACCATTCCCCATGCACTGCCTTATTTTCCAGACATTACATGCTAAGTGGCTGAAATCAACGTCGCGCTTTGTCTTGTTACCAGACCAAAATGGATGAAAATAATAGATTTTCCCTAGTGACAATCAAATTCATAAGCATCGCGGTTATGCTATCCCGCTGCAGAACGACGGCCTCATATATTATAATTGAATGTATTCTCTAATGTTCGAACAGATCCTCAATACAAGACTGTCGTGGTGTGAATCAAAATACAGAATCTGAAGTGTATTTCGCTGATGTATCGAGTTGTTGTAATGTGAGTATTTTTAAAACTTTTCCCTTACACAGCTCTCCTCTTTCCGCTGAAAGCGTGATGTTGAGTTTAGTTGCGAAACTCAACGCTGCGCTTATTCTTCCGAGTACAGATCGAACCCATAATCTTTTATAGCAAACGTTCAATATTCAAAGTAACACCATGTAAACCGGCAACTGGCAAGAGAGTGAAGTGGCATAACATTGAACGATTCTTTATTATCTCATAAAATCGATACCAAATTATATAATTATATTTCCAGGCGGATTGCTGTGTGAATGCAAATAATATGTCAGCTTTAGTCGGCACTATAGAGAATCATCCAGAATCAACATCTGAATCGGACACATCATTCACATTAACACGTCAACAACGACCTCAACCACAAGTCGGTTCTAAAAGGCGGCCGAAAAACACGGAAAAACACATAAAACAAGATAAAATAAGAGATTTTAATAATTCCGTACGATTAACGGAACAACAGATTGAACATTTGAACAATTCGATGAGAATTGAAAGAATGAACGAAATAAGAATGAGTGATAGAATTAATGAATCGCGTGAGTCACGAGTGAATGACTCACGAGATCGATTGAATGATTCTAGAGTTGAACGATTGAACGATTCTAGAGTTGAACGATTAAATGATTCAAGAGTTGAACGATTGAATGATTCAAGAGTTGAACGATTGAATGATTCAAGAGTTGAACGATTGAATGATTCAAGAGTTGAACGATTGAATGATTCAAGAGTTGAACGATTGAATGATTCAAGAGTTGAACGATTGAATGATTCAAGAGTTGAACGATTGAATGATTCAAGAGTTGAGCGATTAAATGATTCTAGAGTGGAACGATTAAATGATTCAAGAGGTGATAGGTTGAATGATTCAAGAGTCGATAGATTGAATGATTCCGATCGCGGAGACCCAAGAGATAGAATGAATGATTCTAGAGACCGACTTAATGAACGGAATGAACGTTTGAGCGATCGCTTGAATGATTCTAGGATAGACCGAATCAGTGAACGGGAAAGAGCACATGAATCTCGCAGTGAAAGATTCGATGATCGCAGAATGTCGGACCTAAATTCAAGTATAAGAATAGAGGGTAGTCCTAAAATGCGTCACGTGACACCATTACGTATGACACGCACTAGTCCTAAGAATATAAAAGAAAATCCGAGACAGTCAAGTTCGGATTCGAATAAAGATTTCTTTACCCCAAATTTATCACCGCTCTCGCCAAATACAGAAGAATCTTTATTGTCAGACGACGACAGAAATATTAAACCGGAAACGGTATATTCCAATGAACCAGAAGTTTCAAAATGTTTGGCGCCCGATTCTCAATATGAAACGGTTCGTGAAAAAGATGAGATTTTAAAAACTAACCACCATCATTGCTATAGCGATACAAATACAATGGACTCGGGATGGCAGAGTGGTTCTGAGAAACAAGTGACAGATTAAAAATGTCAAAAATGGTAATGGTATGACATTTGCCAAAGTATTTTGGACAAGTGTTTGTGCTCATAATGCCATAAGTAAAGGACAGATAAAAAATGTCAAACTGTCAATAAAAGACAGTTGTATGACACTTGTCACAGGTAATAATTAAATATACGTATACTGGCAATGTAGTATTTCCGGGTGGCAAATAAAAGCGATAACAAGAGTGTTATTATAATTAACTGGTCATTTATAAACAATTCGAATTAGCGAGCTTTAGACACTGTGGTATTTTTCAATTTTACTACGAAACCTCCAAATGTTGGTACAGTCAACAATATTAATATTGCAAAGTATTCAAAGTTTTTTTTATTAACATATTCATTTAGAGAAAGTCGTCGAACAGTGACACAGTGTTTGGCTGTAAGCGCAACAGTTGTGGATTGTTTATTATAAATATTTTCATTTATAAATTATTTTCATTTCCTCGCTCTGGTAACAAGACAAAGCCTTGAAAAATGTCATTGACTGAAGAACGAAATGTCTTAATAGTAGGTTCCCTCTGCATATCATCATAAAATATTTATGTTTGATGTGAATAAAATGGTAAATGTTTTTTTAAATAACATTAAATTTAATTTTCCAAAAATATTAGCCTATTTTGCTGACTGTACCTCAATAAAATGTAGTCCAAATTTCGTCTTCGAATGTATATTTAAAGTTTTAAAAATTGTAGATTTAGCAGAAGGTGGAATTTTTTGATGGTTAAGTATTCTGACACTATGTCAAGTTAGCTGTCGTTTTGACAATCGAATGGCGTTAATGTGACATTTTGACTTTTTAAAATTAATATTGCTCTCTATTTTACTGAATTATAAAAATCGAGATTCTAAAATACTCAATAATTTAAAATATTATAATATACTAAAATTTCCTATTGTAATTGCCAAAATGGTGTATTAGATCTTTTAAATTTCGCTTCAGACTGAAAGAACGAGATAAACATCGAATATTTTTGATTGGTGCGAAAGAGAGGACACGATCGTGATACTAATAATTTTTAATAGTATTACTTGACTCTATAATTACATTTAAATAATTAGTTATAATATTACGAAATCCATATAAAAAATTATATAATTTTTAATTCTTAGGAATTTAAAGTTTAAGCAGGACAATTTTTACGTTATTTTGTTTTATGTTCAGTATAAACTTTATATAACGACACTTAAGAAACTTCGCATATTGTGACGTTAAGACAGTGAGAGTTATAAAAAAAAGATTTATATGCATAATACATGCATATATCCGCATAATACATGCATGTATTTTTTTCTTGATTCACTCTTTTGTTTTTCGTATCTTTTCATTGTATTAATTTTATTTCATTTTTTAGTATTTGTATAGCTGCAAAAAAAACATAATTGAGATATAGCCTGGTGACACACGAGCGGACGGACAGCGATAGTAGTCTTAGTACTTTGTGTAGTCCTGTTTTAATTTTGGGTACGAAACCGTGTAAACTATATAATTAAGTAACTTACAAAAATTAAGAAAAGCTTATATTTTCAAATTAATAATATTTTCATGAAATATACATTTTTATGACTGTTTTTTAAACCAAAGTTAGGGAATCTTCATAGTGCCCTGATTTACAAGACTATATTTCGTTCAATATTATTAAAAATGACGATTCTTTCTCCATATTATTCTTTAAGTTAGATCGGCAATCTGATTAACAATTTTTATATTCTGTTTAATAATATAAACGAATTAAAAAATATATTTCATTACAATAACTTTTAGATTTAGTTATTTAGAATTGTGTGCCAAGTAGAGTATGTAGAAATTTTTATAACATGACATAAAAAGAGAGGATTAGAGAGGCCTATGTCCAGCAGTGGACTAGGACAGGCTGATGATGATGATGATGACATAAAAAATAATAAAAAATAAATATTTTTTAAATTAAAATACAAAATCAATTGGTTTTTTTTCAATCTTTCAATATTTCTAACATGATTTTTTTTTTACCAAAAGGGACCTTTTTTCATATGTAAACAAATTCTCACCTTTTATTAAAATCCAATGAAAATCAATATACATACTATTATTGTGTAAATAATATTTTTAGCATTTTAGCCTATTTCTTAGTTGTATATTTAGATCCTTATATTCAATATATATATATATATATATATATATATATATATATATATATATATATATATATATATATATATATATATATATATATATATATATATATATATATATATATATATATATATATATATATATATATATATATATATATATATATATATATATATATATATATATATATATATAAAAAATATATTTCGAAATAAAATTGTCTTTCTGTCAGATAAATGTAATGAAATAATTTTATTTTGCATTTATTTTAATAAAGTTTGTAGTTATTTTAATGTTACTTGCGTAACTCTTATCCGATGTCACCTGAATGATTGAAGACTATAATTAGTACAGCCAATGATTGTTTTTTTTTTGCCTAAAAACTCGACTTGCCTTTGTCCAAAAACGCGTACACCTTCATATATTTATATAAAAATTGTGACTTTTATGTAATATGTATTTATTTATTTTTTGAAATTTCTAAAATATTAATTATTATATAAAAAACAAAGTTCCTTCTTCCACGCACAATTCTGAATTTTATATCATTTTCTTTAAAAAAAATATGGTGGATATCGGTTATTTAAAGAGGCATTGTTAAAATTTATGTGCATATTTCAATTCTTGGTTTTTGAATAATAATATAAACATGTATAATGAATTATTGTTATTGTTTTAAAATTAAAAAAAAAATTAAAAAAAAGAGAAAGACTAAACATAGCACTCAAATAAAACACATAATATTTAAATAAATTATAAATCATTGTTTTTTATATTAATATTGAAACCGATTTAAATCTGTTAAAAATAATCGATATCTGCGATAATATTGTAATTTTTTTTACTTAAGCCACTATTTACGTGTTTATTTAGTTATATCTATTTACCATTAAGTTAATTAATAAAAATCCTGCGAAATAAAGGAATTGTACATTTTTAAACTATTGTTTAATTAATACTTTTGTAATTTATATTTAGAAATTTAGATAAAATTTTTGCAGTCCATATTTGTATTTCTGAATTGTAGTTATTCGTGTTTAAGATGTTTTTTTAATTAACTAAGAATTTAATATTTTTTTCTAAAATAAGTACTTTCGTTAATATTTTATCATTTGACTTATACAATAATACATGACAGTTGATATATAAAAAAAAAGATTTAAAATGTTGCCAGTAGTGAAAATTTCTTATTTTTTATTAAAAAAGGTTTGTATATATAGAAGAAATATAATAAAATGATAAATTATCTGCGATGTACTATAAAACTATTAACGTCTGTCCAATTTTATATATAGGAATTGAGATTTAACGTTTTGTATTGTGATTTTGTTCTTCTTTGTGTCTTCAGTGTTAGTTTCTGATTAGTGTTGTTAGATTTATCTATAATGGTTCTATTAAAAGACTGAAATCTTTATTTTTTGTTTAATTTATTTCAGATATAGTCCACTCTATTGAGTATTTATTTTTAAAGATAAGAAATTAAGTTTTTGATAACTTTTGATTTTACCTAATAAGTTAAGACCATTATGCAGTATTATTAATATTAGATTCTATCTGCCAATTGTCAGCCCATTTATATGCGGTATACGGTATACAGTGTGGAGTTGACAAAAAAATATTTGATGTTGTATACGCATTGTTACAAATTAAATTGTTAAATTGTTGCCTGGAACCAGGCAACCTATTGTTAATACAGTCCATATTGAGACATTTCCGTTTGCCACTTTCCGCCGAATTCTCGTATTGGTTGACGGAACTCAACGCCGCGCTTTGCCTTGTTGCCAAACGGGAAAATAATAAAAATGCATTTACAGCCGCAGGCACAAAATATACTGGGTGGAAGCGTCTGCATTCCTTTTACGGGAGCAGCATATAGGGTAAAATATTTTAAAACCGTACCTAATAAAACTTAACAAATTTCCCCAACAGTTTATTTTCATTTCATGATTTTTATCCATAGTGTATTTAGGTGTGACGTAGTTACGAATAGATAACAACACGTATAACGTAAACACCTACTACTACAAAAATACTATTAAACATGGCCGGTCTGCCAAGTCGAAAAAAAAGATCTGCCACGTTTCATTATGAAAAAACATACCAGAACGAGAAACCGTAAAATAGAACGTAACATATCCCATCTTTCGTTCTATTTTACGCAATTATCTATTTTTTAAAATACGCCTAAATAACGTTCAACTTAATCGCCAGTACCTACGACTCGATTCCGTGAATGAGGCGTGTGCGATGTTGTCGCTTTGATAGGTTAGTGTGTGCGTCATTCCTAACGAATGGCGTTTTATTTTACAATGATAATTTTATTTTTTATTTTGTTCGAAAAAATCACTTTTTTCATTTTTAGGTAAATCTCTTTTGTTTTAATTGTATTAGGCTTTTATAAAGTACTTAAAACTGTGCTTTTATTTAAAGTGGTGAAAACAAAATTACTCTGTATACAGAGTATTTCATTAAATTATTATTCATATAATATTTATTTATATTCTCCTCTCTTGTGCACCAAAGGACAGTGTCAATACTGTGTGGAGTCAAAACTCCATTTTCCAGGTGAATAGAAAATATCTACTTTTACTCAATTAACAAAAACTTTAAATTGTTCTTGATGTTGTAATCATTACAAAAGTAATTTTTAAATATAATAAAATGCACGACTCATCGTATGTATAAAATTTTACCGTATCTACCATTCACAAAGTATAAGTAAATCGGGTTGGAAGTTTGAAACTGTTTCTATTCATCCCATTTTACGTGTATAATTTTTTGAAGCCAATATTTATTTGGATCATTGAAATAATGAAAATATTGTGAAATTTAAATAAGACTGCATAATAGTTTTAATGTTTTATTATTCTTAATACTAATACTAAACTGTTATTTTCACTTGTGAATTGTTATTGCGAAGCACTGACATTAAAAATGATAAAAAAAATATAAAAAAAACATATCCATTAAAATTATCAAAAATAAAATGTCTTTAATACAAAATTTGAAATAAACTTGGTTAGAACCAAAAAAATGATATAAAAATACCATTACACAAAATAAAATTATAACTATCATCATTACAAGGAAAAAAAAGAAAATAATTAAAAATATAATCATACAAATCTCGAAGTAAATGTTAGTGTTTATATTCTTTTTGAAAAAAAATATCAACAGTCAAAATTATAAAAAAAATGGTAGAAATGTTATCACTGCCTATTTCTTACACAACGTATTATTAAAGACTAGTAAACTTAAATGCGTTAGCATTATTAGGTGCCAAAAAAGAAAAATAAAAAAAACACTACAATTAGTGAAAAAATGATAAAAAAAAACTGATTTCTTATAGAATTACTTTGTTATTTGTTTCTCTAATCTTCCTTTCTCCAAAACCTTAGTTTGTACTGAAATTAATGTAAAATATTTAGGACTGTGAACTACAGACAAGTGCATTAACAAGATACAACGACTGTTAACGCCATTTGGTGATATTCATCGTTTTATTTTTTTGTCTTTTATAGTATTTGACTGGATTTATATCCACCAGCTTAGTAAATTCCAGTACAGTACAGTACAGTAACTAAGAAAATAGTTGAAAGTACATGGAAATAAACATGATAGATAACAAAGAGAAAGTTACTTATCGCCATTATTATTTAACTTTTTTGGCAGTTTCTAAGTTAAGAAGGCACTTAAAAATAGATTATTCATCACTTTCACTTAAACTAATTATTTTTATTTATTAATACATCACCTGAAATTATATTACGAAATCGCATACATACGAATAAAAAAAATCGAAATGAGAAAACACACAACTATTGAGTATCAAAATTTAGTTTAAAAAAAAATTAAACACAAATAAAAAAAGCTGGTTAATCTTATTAAAATAGATTATTTAAAGAAAAAAAAATACGGAACTAATAATTAAAATCACGCTGTACATCTGTGTATTAATGTTAGCATTATTAGTCATTTCATAATAAACTAGTTTAGTGTCCTTGGTTTGTTCGACGGTCGCGGGGGTTCCGTCCTCGCCGAGCATTTGATTACCGACTTTTAAATTTTTTGGTAGTGATAAAACGTATTCTGAAAAGAAAGATTATTTTTAATCATTATAACGTATTTACTTTACTGTGGAATTTAACCTAGTGCTATTTATTAAGTTTTGCTATGTTCCACTTCCTCTTAACGTGCACTGTCCAGACAGTGTCAAGATTTATAATTTTTTAGTTAGTGTTAATCAGCGAATAAATCATTTAGTTTAAAATTAAAACGATTGAAACTTCATGGGAATTGAACCGACAACCACTGTGCTGAAAGTCACAAGCTCGTTATGTGCCATGGCACCACATTGGCATTATGTTCAAACATAAACAATATAATTTTTTTTTAATAAAATTTATACAAAATTAGAGTATAACATTAAATAAAAAAAAAGCCTTTTATAGGGGTCAATTATATATGAAGGTCGAAACGAGATAGTTGTGGGTTTCATTTAAATTCAGGAAAATGAATCATTATTTTATGCTCGCTCTGACAACAAGACAAAACAAAAAATAACTCTTAACTCGTAATGGCTCAATAATTGGTATTACTAGACTAACCCTCTCTCTGATATATGCAGTGGAAAAGAATCTTCAAATTTACTTTAAATACAATATAAAAAAATAGTTAAACAAATATTTATACAACCCACCCTCTTTCCTAACGCCATCATCCCAGTCCACTTTAATGATAGTTGTTAAGGAGACTTCGTACACTCTGTTAGCGTTTGCGGAAGAGCTTAGTGACCGACGTCTCCGTCCGTATGCGGTCACTCCGTTACTGCATTGTACCTGAGAGCAGACAAGGTCACATAGAATAAAATCTTTTTTCATTATAAATTTTTAGTATCTATTGTTGTTAGTTAAAGTATCAAATAGAGATATACTTTTTTGTTATTTGAATGAATTTGATATGTAAAAATGAAAATTCAGAGCTTAAAATTAAGATTTTAGACTAAAACTTACACAATAAATAATTTTCATAAGAAAATAGTATCTTTGTTCCGCGACTTAACACGCAATGCCTACAAAAATTGGCAGTGCGTAGGGAACGGAGGCTCCCTTTGCCTACCATGCTATATGGGAAAAGCATGAACTTGTAAAAGCAATAAGTAGCTCACCCCTTGACATTTATCAACACAGACGGTGACCTTCCCTATGAACTGTACGTATGTAGTATCGGGGAACTTGAATGCTCTGAATTTTGCTGTTAAATTCTTTCCGTTGGAAGTCAGGAAATTGTCGAAGAGATACGGATCCACTGAGCATCTGGAATTTATATAATAATAATAAAAAAACACTCATTCACTTACTAACGTAATTATACAAACATCTACTACACATTTATTCAAAATGGTAAAAAGTCACTGATTTATCTAACCCTATCTAAGCATTGATTTATATTTTTAACAATTTACTTTTATTAAGTTATTGATTATCTAGTAAATTGATTAATTCTCTTATTCACTCAGTCGCCCTTACATATAATAATCTCCTGTTGTTTCTCAATTTCGGTGACATATATACATATTTTTTTTTATTTACTTATACTACAGACTTATGGTCCGTACCTTTTGTTATTTTTATATTTCTTTTAATACTTTTTTCTGTAGATATTACCTAGAACTAGATTTATGTTAATTCATACATATATTCCTATATTTATGCAATGTCTGCTTAAGACAGTTCAGTTATTGGTTTCAGTTGCCACTTACTAACTTAATCTAACACTATAATCTAAATCTATATGCATAAAAATAAATATTATAACTAAATTTAACTTAATTAATTACAATAAGATAAATGTTCATTACAGATTACAAGAAAAATTTTATACAACCATACAAATATTTCTTACGATTAGGAAAATTGGGACGTGGATGGCATTATCGCCAAGAATATTATTTAAGAATACCAGATTTTGCTGCTATTTCCACTCGCTCACTCATCTGCTCACTCAGTTGTATTCACTAGCTTACCCATTAAATATGATAGTCTCCTGTTGTTTCCCAGTATCGGTGACGTGCATATAATTAACAAGTATGCCGTAAACAGAGCTGGATGACTCATCGAGGAATATCTCCATAGACAGCGGAGTACCGGGACTCACAGATATTTCACCAGACACTCTGAAAAGATAGATTAGATATTAGATTATGATTTATTTCTATGAGGTGGTGGTGGTTTTCTAGTATCAGAGTGAGGTAATGATTTTCCTCTGAGGTCACAAGCAGACAACCATCGCTATAATAATAAAAAAGAAATCATCAAAATCGGTTAGCGGGATATTGAGTTATTCGTCCGTTTGTCGCGTACGTACTTAATGCAAATTTAAGAGTTATGTGATTTTGTCATGGATCTATTGTCAGAAATGGACCAAATTAAAATGGAACTATACGGGAAGCATTAGCTTTCATATAAAAAAGAATCATCAAAATGGGATCACCCAGTCAAATTGAGAACTTCCTTTTCTTACAGAAGTCGGTTAAAAAAATCTATCGCTTTCAAATTTAAATAATTTTTAATAGTATACTAATATTATATTATATTATACATCATACATATTTTAATTATACATTTTTCTATTAAGAAACTTACTGTTTTCCATTTTGCTTTACAGCTGCTCCTAAAATAGGATCACCAGCGTGACCCTCCATGTACCTTGTGATGTTCAATACACTGTAATAAATATAATAATTTAATGAAATTATTTCATTGAAATAAAAAAAAAATCTAAAGCTTTTTTATCTTCAAAATGTTTTTTATTTTTATTTTAGATGGCTTCTTCCCGTGGGTAAATAAAAAAAACTGTAGGTTCATATGATACTTGGAATGTACCAAGTGTCTTCAGAACGCCATAATCAAAGAACAGAACAGATCAAAACAACACTCTGACCGCACGTACAGTGAGTTACATCGAAACGACAAACGTGTTATATAGCAGATAGCCTTTCTAAAGGTAGGCAATTTTTCAATTCCAATTTGTAGTTTCCGAGATAAGTGCGTACGACCAGACAATTTTACAGTTTTATAATAGTACAGTATAAAAAAAACTTACTCAGGTTCATTAAAATCCAGTGGGAAAGCTTCGACAGCGCGTTTTGCGACGGCGCGCGTCTTGCCGGTCACCTCACACCGCGCTCTGACAGTCTCTCTGCCTCCTGATGAGTCCTCTATCACGATTTTGTGATAATATGTCCGTTTGCCCTGAACAAAAAATTAGAGAATATCGTATTATAATATCAAAATCAATATTTTTAACTTTACGGCTAAGCTATCTTATAATAGATAGCAAGGTAAGCAGAGAGAATTTATTGAATGTTATAGTACATTGTTATTGAGTGGTGGAACTTACACTCTCTCTTACCAAAGTGAATAATAAAAAAAACTGTTTCCCCGAATAGGAATTGAATCCACAACCGTCGCGTTAACAGAAAAATGCTGTCCATTATATGGTTAAGTTAATAATAATAGCGAGAAAAGAAGCCACCCGGAAAATATTTAGTTATAATAAAAAATACTCTAACGGGAATCGAACAAAAAATATCATCCAGATGTCTTCCTTACACCTTATATGTAATGTGGAATTGTCAGTCAAAATTAATAGACAAATTTGAACTTTATTTTGTACAAAATAAAGCTTAAATTACATTTTTGTTGTTTTATATCTAGATACCAGATATTTAAACGTATCTACTTCCTTAAAGACGAAGCTTAGAAGTGCAAGAATCATTGGCTAGTTAAGCGGCTTTTGTTGTTATTACTGGCCGTCACCCGTGGGTAGGTGGGTAGGGGCCTCAATTTGTGTGGATTTTAAGACATAAAATGGCAAATCTCATCGTAACAAAATCGAGATATCGTGTCTAAGTGTTCTGCTACTTACGTAGGTAACATCACTACATATCATAACTTTCTAAGTTCCGTAACTACTGAATACTGAAGTCTGGGCTTTGTCTGTCAGTCACTAAAGCACATGTTTATAAACCGCTCTCTGCTCTGAGATGATCTTATGATGATAATATATGAATCGATGATGCAGACCTGATCCTAAATATGAAGATAGGGCTACACTCAATTGCAGACACACACGCTACACACAGACAAAGGTCTGGGATGATCTTGAGGCGCAGTTTTCATTTATAAACTATAATCCATCAATGAAAATGGGACCTCAAGATCGATTTCAGAGTTGAGAGCGATTTATGTATAAGTACCTAATATTGAATTGCGTCACATGCAGTCTCAAATTCAGTCTGAAGGCGGAGAGCACTGACACTCGACTCCCTCTGTCTATCCCGTTATGCGTGATAAGCTGTAAAAAAGAAATAGCTACTTACGGTGTAAGTGTTAAGGACGCGGGTAACAGCGCACTTGTGATAGTCGACAAGGTCGAGCACGTACGTGTGCATGGGTCCTTCTATTGTTGGCTGGCAAGGTGAATAGTCTGGAATAAAAAAATAAATGATAAAAAATATTTTTTTAATTTCAAAATAGAAACGTAATTTGAAATTAAAAAATAAAGTTTCCCCATTTTCCGCCAAATTCTGGTAGCATTGCGTGTTGAACTCAACGTCGCGCTTTGCGTCGTATCAGAGCGAGGAAATGAAAATATTAAATATTTAATTTAGAGGCCGGTCGTGGCGCAGCGGCACGAGGTGTGACTGCAAAACCGACTGGTTCTGGGTTCGATTCCCACTCGAGGAGATGAAATATTTACTTAAATTTATATTTCCATTTCTTCGCTCTGGTGTCGAGGTTAAGCGCGGCGTTGAGTTCTGCCCCTCAACACGCAATGCCTCCAGAATTCGGCAGAAAGTGGGGAACGGAGTGTGTTACACTAGGTTCCCTCTGCCTACCCTGCTGTGTGCGGGATACAGCGTGAAGCTAATTTAATTTAATTTAATTTTTAATTTCCTCGAGTGGGAATAGAATCCCTCTGCCTACTCTGCTATATAAGGTATACATACAGTGTGAAGCTATAAAAAACATTTTTTTTTATTGTTGGTAATTTTTAATTTGTTGGTGATTTTAGTAACAAGTAGAGGTTAGTAGAGGGAGAAGTTGGTGAGTTCTACTATAGAAAACAAAGGCAAGGCCACGAAGAGAAATCTAGTCGAAAATATTGTTTATATGGCCATAGGGCTTCCAATACCGCAAGTTTCATTCAATATCGGTATTAGCGAGATCAAACTTTTTTAATCCCACGGGATCTCATTGTTGGCGGGATGATAGAAACGAAAATCTGAATCAAAACGTTCACGGTATTGCGTGATAGAAGCCCTGATTTACTATAAATTGAACTTGTTGTTTAGCTTCACGCTGTATCCCGGATATAACAGGGTACATAGAGGAAGCTTTTTCCAAATTTCTATCCAATTTTCAGAACATTGCGTGTTCAATGTCAGAATTTAACGCCACACTGTGTTGAGGAAATGAAAATAATTCATTCCGCAAGTGAGAATCGAATCCACAACCGTCACATTTACCCATACACTTGAATCTATATTATATACTTCCCTTCAAATTTCTAGGGACGATAAAGAATACAAAGAGTATTACAATTTCAAATAGCCACCATCAACACCCCGGGGTTATTCAAACGTCTCTCAATGTCACAGCTCTTTACAATATACCTATACAAGTACTGATATTATACGTAGATTCGTATCGTAATCTTATTGTTTACGTATCTTTGATATTTATCAGGAATAAGTTGGGAATATCTCACTGTAAGCAATGGCTTCAAATTCGGTTTTTGCTAAATGATGCTACGTTATTATTATGTTTAACATAATCATAATATTTTTTTTATAATAGCTACAAGCTGTGTCCTGTAAATAACTGGGTAGGCAGAGGGAACTCCACATTCTGACGGATTTTCGAGGCTTTACGTGTTGAGTGACGGACCTCAACGCCGTGCTTAGCCTTGTTACGTCTTTGCCACGACTACCTCTAATAACAATTATGATTTCGTTATTTCAATACAGAACTTTAAACTTTAAAGTAACAGCAATGTATTAAATCTACAAACGTAATATATTAGAAGATCTTCCGTCACCGAGTGACTACTATGAAAACTACTGAGATTAGAAAATGGGAATTTGAAATTGAAATTTTGGAAAGTTAAGGAATGTTGGGGAACACATACGAGTGGATTTCTCGAAATTCCTACGGGAACTGAAAAAAAAAACTACATTCACCATTTTATATTTCAAAGTCCATGCGAACAAAGTTGCGTATAAAAATGCTATTTCTCATAACAATCTAATCCATATTTTATAAGCTCTACATATTAGGAAACAGAAAATGAATAAAAACATTATTAAAAGAAATTATTATTGCGGAAATAATTGTGGTTGAGATACAGTACTTAGTGTTCCATATCTGAGAGTTTTTTATTTTTTAAAATTTACCGATGTTGTCTTTATAATTTTTTTGTGTAATAAATATCGCAGCGATTATTTTAATTAAAAGCGGAAAATTTTATAAAGTGCGGCGTTGAATTACGCCACTCATTAAATGTCAAATCGGGCGAGTTATGGAGAACGGAAACATTAGGTTTCCCATGCCTTTCTGTAAACGTAACGTGTGGGTTCGATTCTCACTAGGAGAAATGAGATATTTTCATTTTCTCGCCCTAAGTATGCTTGTAAGTGATTGTAGTCCGCTATTTAACAAGCAATATCTTAAAATTTTGACCGAAAAGAGGAGAACGTATTGGTTAAAAATATCTGCGAGTTCCTTAGAAATATTTCGATATAATAAGAATTTATCAAAATGTTTTAGTGTAAGAAGTAGTCGATAATTTTATGTCAATAAAAAAATAAATATAAATAAATATTTCATTTACTGGGGATCGAACCCACAACCAGTCACACTTTGTGCCCCTGCGCCACGACTGGCATCATTTTATTTTATGTCAATCAAAGGATAAATAATAATAAAAGATTTCAGGGTGATTTTATATTTGTAAAAACAAATTAAGTTCCTTAATTTAATACCCAATTAGAAGGACTGTACAAAAATTTGCTACCCGTTACGGTTATGTTGTTACGGCAGCCATTTTTTGATAACAAAAATATTGTTTAAATATAATTTTATTATCATCAGAACTAAAGTCGTCATAAAAACAGCTGAGAAGTGGTCGAATTTAGTTGTCAAGTTTACACACACACCAACTAACACAGCAAGTTAAATAAAAGCTTGTAAAAACATTAATTTCCCCTTCTCTCGTAGACTAAGCGCGGCGTTGAGTTCCGCCACCCAACACGCAATGTCTTGTCAAACTTCCGTCAAATTGGGCGGTAACTGGGTAACGGAGTGGTTAACATTAGGTTCCCTCTGCCTACCATGTAAACACACGGGATACAGCAAGAAGCTGTTTTATTTTTTTATTTTTTCCTTCATTGAACATATAAATAGTGAGTTCCAGATAGAAATGTTAATTCCTTTTTTTCTCAATACAACAAACAAAAGAAAACATAATATCATGGGAATAACAAGTTGTTCAACAATAGGTTTATATATGGTCATGAGTAACTGCATCGACCATTTTAGGAGCGACCACCGTACAACGACGAGTGCGTTTCAATTAATAGTGTAATTAAATTTTATTATAGATAGATTATAGATAGAGCACTTTAAATAGAACTCACGAACTTAAAAAGACAAAGCTTTTACTTGTTTTGCCGCTTTCAAGTTGTTTTGTTTTAGCTTGTTTGTGCCTTATGTGTTAAAACGTTTTTTATTCTATATATATTTTATTTCTTCACGCTGTGTGCAGAGTAGGCGGAGGGAATCTGGGAACCTGGTGTTAAGACACTCAGTTTCCATTAAGACACTCTCGTTCCCCACTTTCGGCAGAGGTGTTGCGTGTTGAGTGGCGGAAATCAACGCCGCGTTTTGAAAGTCAAAGTTTTAAATTCAATTTTGATATTTTCAACCTATACATTACTTCGCATGAATATAATCACAGTGCAGTGCTACAATAAAGAACGAAGGTAACAAAAGATTTTGAAATCGTGTGAATTTAACCACTATATTGTTCTATCTGCGTTTCACTATGTTTAAAAGAACAATTTTTCAGGGACGATTTGTTGTTTTTTTATAACCGACTCCTAAAAAGGAGGTTATTAGTTTGACATGAAATTAAATTTATTAATAATCTGAACTTTACGTAATCTAAAAAGATGAATACCACAAAAACATCTTTAAAATTACATTTAATTATGTTCTGTGTACTTTTTGTACATCAACCAGATTCTAACTTCACGCTTTATCCCTAGCGGGGTAGTCAGAGAGAATGGAGCGCCAAACGCTACGGTCTCTACATACCTATACCTCTTTCGCCTCGTCCATTGTCATCAACCTCTTCATACATGCCTTCCGGGGGGTCTTCATGCTTTTTACGTGACCTTCCTCCAGTATCTTTGATACTGTGTTTTTGAAGGTCAACCGAGGTCTCCCCTACCTCTCTTACCTCTCTTACCGGTACATCAACCGGCTTCAAAAAGAGGAGGTTATTAGTTTTACCTATGTAGGTACATATGTGACATTGGATAATATTTAAGTATGATATTCTATATAGGCTTCCGACGACGTGTTTTTAATGTTAGTGTGCCTATGTGTGTAAGTTTCTCAGAAATTAAAAACTGTTGCGGTACGATTATTAATAGATTATATATTTTTATTTAAATTTAGCTATAGTTCAGGTTGATTGACTGATCTATGGAGGCCAAGCTTAGCGTAGGGACACAAGTGTACTTGAGGAAATGAAATATTTAAAAAAAAAATTCGCTCTGGTAACGAGATTAAACGAGTTAGTCGTAGATTACGCAATGTGATATATGCAATGCCTCAAGAATTTCGCGGAAAGTGGGGGACAGAAGTATCTTAATGGAAACGGAGTGTCTCAACATTAAGTTCTCAGTCTCCCTCTGTCTTTTTTTAAATGTTCACGATACAAAGAAAAAAATATGTTCTAGTCAGAACATTCTATAAAAAGTATATTTAGAAAATGTTTAATTTAGATAACTGACACAGGGTTTATCATTTCTCTTAAGCCTTACGTGAAAAATTGAAATATTATTTTATTCTGAAATCGCCTAATCTAGAGTTTAATATTCAAAAAAGAAAATAATAATACTACGAAACATGTTTTAAAAAATTATTATCGGCCAACTGTGAAAAAGAATAAATAATTTTTAAATCAAAAAGACTTAAAGCGTTGAATAAATTTTAATAAATAATAAAAATAATGAAGGAAGCGCTTATTTATTACGTACACGTTGTTTTGTGAAATTATATAGATATCTTTAACAGCTATCGTTGCGCAGTCAGGCAGATATGACTTATCGTTGTGGGTTCGATTCCCATTCGGGAGAATGAACTATTTATAGTAGAGCACAAATATTTTCATTAGAGGCAAAAGCGTGCGAATGGATATTTTTGGCGTAGCGAAGTGATTTATTGGAAAAACAAGTCCTTCATCCCAATTCGTACTTTGTTTCGCAATAATATCTTTAGACTGGCTGATAAAGGACGGAAGATGGGGGACGGATGACGTGTGACAGATGACGGATGACAACTAGAACTCTAATTATAATTCAACTAACCTTTCAATTGGTCCAGATAAGATATACTTCTATCGCCATCCATCGGCACCATTACTCGCATGTACTCTGGCGTACATTCTACTTGAGCTTCTGAACCTGCAACAATTAATAAAAGGTATTAAATTTATGTATATGTATATGTAGGTATTGGTCGTAGGTATATGTAGACGTAGTAGCCTGTCGAGGCTGTAGTGGTGCAGGGGCACAAGGGTGTGACTACAACGCGACGGTTGTGTTCCATCCCCACTCGGAGAAATTAATTATTTTTTATTAATGTTTCATTTCATTGAGGCCAGTGGTGGTGCAGTGGCATGAGGTGTGATTGTAAAACCGACTGGTTGTGGGTTTGATCCCCACTCGAGGAGATGAAATATTTACTTAAATTTATATTTCCATTTCTTCGCTGGTGTCGAGGTTAAGCTCGGCGTTGAGTTCTGCCACTCAACACGCAATGCCTCCAGAAATCGGCAGAAAGTGGGGAACGGAGTGTCTTAACACTAGGTTCCCTCTGCCTACCCTGCTGTGTGCGGGATACAGCGTGAAGCTGATTTAATTTGATATGATTTAATTCATTTCATCGCTCTGGCACCAAAGCTAAAGTCCGGCATTGAATGCCGCCACTCAACACTGTGTGCCTCTAAAGGTTCGGCGGAAAGTCGAGAACGGAGTGTTAGTGTTAACATTAGGTTCCCTCTGTCTACCCTGCTATATGCAGAGTATAGCGAAAAGCTGATTTTTATTTTATTTTGAAATAGCCTGTAATATTTCTTAATAATTGAACTATTTAATACAAAAACTAGCTGTACTGTAGGAGTAAAAAACCTAACAGACTTTTTAGCTTTATAATGTTACTATGGACGTATAGATTTATTGAAATATATTCATTTAATAGTGAACTTTATGTTGATAATAAAAATAATATATAATAATATGTGAACATCAATATTGAGTATAAGAAACAAATCATATTAAGAATGGAAAAATAATATTAACCTAATTTAAAAAAAAATCATAAATTAAAGAAGATATTGCATGCTTTTGCCTACACACAAAGTTATCCTTAATATATTATTTTATAATAACCTCATCCATCACATTAAAATGATTAACGTGATGTAACATATCCCATAGCCTTCTTTGCCGATCTTGCCCACACAAAAATTATAATTTCAATTTAAACCAGTAGTTCCTGTGATTAGCGCGTTCAACCGAACAGACACTTTAAATTTATAATATTAGTATAGATAAATAACTAATCTTGAAAGTTAAAACTAGAGGTGACATATGACCAGATGCGCAATTGCATCATCACAGTAACTGTGATATCCTTGTAAATACTTATAAATTTGTAATATTTACATCTTTTCTCCTTCATCATACAAAATCACTTCCTATTGTAAGTTTTAAGCTTTAGCTTCACGCTCTATCCCTCATACAGTTGGGTACACAGAGGTAATCTAGTGGTAAAACACTCTGTTCTCCATACACCACTCAATTTTTGAGTGTTGAGTGGCGAGACTCAAAGCCGCTTGTCGCCAGAGCGAGAAAAAAAAAAATTCTTTCAGAAGAGTAGAAATCGAATCCAAAACGTCGTGTTTACAGCCAGACATTGTGTCACTAAGTCACGACACCTTAATCTAATTATAATATAATTACCAAAAAAATGTAGGAAAAAAATGGCGTGCTTTAATTGGTAATTTGATATTAAAATGAATATTTAATGTTCAATGTTAACTTTCACCTAAAAGTGAAATTAATAGGGATTTTTCGTCGACATAGTATGCTCGAGGTCAGTCTGTGAACGCGATTGGTTGTGGGTTTGATTCCAGTTCGAGTTCGAGGAAATGAAATATATTAAATATTTCGATTTCCTAGCCCTGGTAGCGAGGTAAAGCGCGGCCTAGAGTTTCCCCACTCAACATTCAATGCATCGAAAATTCAGCAGAAAGCGGGTAACGGAAGTGTCGTAATTATAACGGATTACGATAATAACCTCCGAAGAGTTCCACTTTCTGGCTCCATCATGGGACCAGCTCGATGATACTTTCTTCTACTTCTTCTACATGGCATTAGTCCCGGATACCATATTATTATAATGTTACCTAAGCTTCGTATAACTGCCGATTTCATGATGGTACAAATATTACGAATTCAGTTTCTTATACTTAAATATTTAAACGTGATAAGTGAGTGTTAAGAAAACAAAAATCTTTTGTACAATCTCTTATAAATAACGTGCTTATCACAACAAAAAAAAAAACAAAAACACAATTTACTATAAACATTAATCATTTCTAACATATAATACGGAAGGATTTTTTTAATTTTATCATAATTATACCCCGAGGCCGGCAGTAGTAGGTTCGACGCTCGTTACGGTCTGTGGACAAATAGCGTGTGAATATTACTTGATTTCGGGACGCTATTGTTTCGTCTATTCTAATATTATAAATCTGAAGAATTTGTTTAGTTGAACACTCTAATCTCAGGAACTGTTTGTTTTAATTTATCGAGGAATGTTATGTGTATATATTATATATGTTAGGTTATATTACGTTAATCGTTATGATGTCATCGGTAGTTAAAGGAACCTCGATTTGTTAAGTAGCGGAACTCAACTTCGCGCTTAGTCTCGTTACCAGTGCGATGAAAATGAAAAAAAAAGTCAGCTTCACGCTGTTTCCCGCACACAGCAGGGTAGGCAGAGGGAACTTAATGTTAAGACACTCCGCTCCCCACTTTCTGCCAAATTCTGGAGGCATTGCGTGTTGAGTGGCAGAACTCAACGCCGTGCTTTACCTCGACACCAGAGCGAAGAAATGGAAATATAAATATAAGTAAATATTTCATCTCCTCGAGTGGGGACCACACCACAACCAGTCGATTTTACAGTCACACTTCGTGCCGCTGCGCCACGACTGGCCTCAAGATGAAAATGAATATTTTAAATATTTCATTTTCTCGAAGGGAATTGAACCTACAACCTGTTGCGTGTACATTTGCACGCTTGTGCCTGACTGGCCTCAAGATCTATATAAAATACGAAATAACTTAAAACTTAACTTAACTTAGCTTCACGCTTTATCCCTTGCGGGGTAGTCAGAGAGAACGGAGCGCCAAACGCTACGGTACGAAAATACGAAATAATAATTATAATTCAAAAAGTGAAGAAAGCTGGGCAATCTCTTGTGAAGTGTTTGAACCGTGACGAGTAAAAACCTTTGCGTAAAAGAAATTGTGCACATCTGTTATATATATGGTGCTTGCAAAACAGTATTTTAAAAATAAGCAATTATGCAAAATCTTCTTTTAGTTTTACGTTGTATCTCTAGTGTTAAGACATTTCGTTACATAGACATAGAGACGTTTTAAGTGGCGGAACCTAACGTCGCGCCTTGCATTATTACAATTTACTATGAGATTTAATTAGTAAGGTATGTAGGTACGTTCTCCATTTTCTGCATGAATTTGAAACATTGCGCTTTTTATGGAGAAACTCAACGTCCAGATTCGTCTTGCTATCGAGGAGATCGAACCCACACCCTCATTTACAAATCGACCCAACAATGTTCTACTGCGCATCGACGGCCTATTTATATGCTTAATATAAATAATGGGTGATAATATTTTACATACTTTCACTGTCAGAAGTAATTATTTTTAACTTTTATGCGTGTTTTAATTAATTTTGCTGTTAAAATTGGAAAAAAATTAAGAAAAAAGAACAAAAAATGTCCCAAAGAGTGTGTGAAATTATACGAGCTGGTCAATCTCAGTTAGATCATCATAATATTTATAAATTTATAAAGCTCAGGTAATAAGACGCTTCTTTGAATTCCACCATTCAACATCCAATGTCTTAAGAATTTCGCAGAAAACTGTCAACCGAAGTGTCTTAATGAGAAAGGAGTGTTTTAACACTAAGTTCCTAGGTTCCCTCTGCCTTGCGAAATACTGTTTGAAGCTAAATGTTGTGTACAAAGCTACATTTTATAATCAAAGAAACATTAGTATAATCAAACAAATTAGTAAAACAAATTCCAAAAGCCTTTTACATTTAACGAACCAATGTGTTAAAAGCGGCCAAATTTCCAATGGCCAATGGCCAAATCGGTGCCAAAGATCTTTTGGTTATTTAAGCCTTGTTGGAAAATAGGCATTAAAGAAGTAGAATCAAGTAAAGTAAATATTTATATAATAACATTGTGTGGACATCTATTACTAATATTAAATGAAAGAGGCCGTCGTGGGTTATAAATTATTTAACATTTACATTTCCAAGTTCTGGTGACGAGGTAAACCGCGGCGTTGAGTTCCGCCACTCAACACGCAATGCCGAAGACGCGAGCTGGTTGCAAATTATAAATATAAACACAAATGTCTATTCATTAGAAGCGTGGGTAGAGTCAGGCATTCCTCAATATACTGAGATTATGAATTAGTAATAAGCTTTTCCTTGCTAAATTTTAGTTTTAAAGTTAAAATTTTAAGAGATCCTTTGAGAAAATGGCCTAAATAAATATTTTAACACTATTCTTTAGGGCAATTTTTTTCTTTATTTTTTATAAGTGAAAATAATAAATTTAAATTATCAACATTAAAACTTATTTTAGCTTCATCCCGCAGAGGATTAAAATTATAAATTGAAATCCTTTTCAGTTTCATTATACATATATAGTAGGGTAGGCAGAGGAAACCTAGTCTTAAGCTACCTCTAACCGCCCCTCTAATTTTCGAGACTGCATGTTTAGTGGCGAAATTCAATCCGCTCTGTCTTGTTACCAGAGTGAGAAAAATAAAAATATTTCATTCCTTCGAGTGAGAATCGAACCGACAACCGTCAATTATACTTATAATAACTATTTTTACCACAGCCGCTTTGAAAAACACAACTCCCTGTATAAACAATGCGTACAATCTGATAGCAGCGTTCGGAACTAGATGGTATCGCGGCACCAAACAAAGCGTTTAGCAGATCTGAGCCAGAGGAGCAATTTAAATTCATTAACTTGGTTTAACGCTGTGAGGTGTTGGCATTTTGTTTTTAGATAGACTTCAAAGACTTTGTGGCGCATGGGCACAAAGTGTGACTATAAACGCTACAGGTTGTGGGTTCAATCCCTAGTCGAATAAATTATTATGTCTTAATATTATCATTTCTTCGCTCTTCCAAGGCAAAAAGCTCGGCGTTGAGTTTCGCCACTTAACTCGCAATGCATCGAAACATTCTGCGGAAAGTGAGGAACAGAGGTAAGACTAGGTCCACTCAGGTTACTCTACCCTAGGCCACAGTTGCCATCCTGCTGTATGCGGGATAGAGCGCGAAGCTGATTTATTTATTTTTATTTTTTTACTTCTAAATCTGTTAAATGAATTAATAATAACCTGAGAATCGGGGTTTTCAGCACTTGGGCACTTCTACCTATAAGATAAGATTTTTCCCAAATCGCAAAATTTTCTGAGTATGCAAAATGTTATATAATAATGTTATTTTTTGTTTCATACTATTAAGTATGAAAGTGAGTATTTATTACATTTCAATCAACCTTCTTTAGGAATCGTCGTGGCGCAGTGGGGCACCTTTTAAATGCTTGTAGGTTCGATCCACATTTGGGAGAACGATCCACATTTGATGTACAAGGTGCGGTGCGGTTATAATATGCGGGATAGAGCGTGAAATAAAAAAAAATAAAAACATTAAATTACTGGAAAGTATTGTTTTATTATATAATATCTAAAATCCGAGGCCATAATAAATTTAATCATTATCAATTTAGAATCCTTTGTTGTTGTTCCTTCAGTAGTCATTTTTAATCATCAGAAGTCAGTCCAGAGCTCGTACGATCGAAGCTAAGAGAGAGCTATATATTAGAACAATTTACTGTCCCTTCAACACAATGGCCATATGCGGACCGCATGAGTAATTATTTATAAGAGTATCGACTTGTTGGCGGAATACTGTATATATAAATAAACGCTAAATGTCTGTCGTGCCACCTATGTTTTTATTTAGATTTAAATTTCAAATAAAAATCAAATCAGCTTCACGCTGTATCCCGCACACAGCAGGGTAGGCAGAGGGAACCTAGTGTTAAGACACTCCGTTCCCCACTTTCTGCCGAATTCTGGAGGCATTACGTGTTAAGTGGCAGAACTCAACGCCGCGCTTAACCTCGACACCAGAGCGAAGAAAATAGAAATATAAATTTAAGTAAATATTTCATCTCCTCGAGTGGGGATCGAATCCACAACCAGTCGGTTTTACAGTCACACCTTGTGCCGCTGTGCCACGGCTGGCCTCAATTTGCAATAGTTATATTTAATATAAGTAATATTTACAGTTAGTTTTCTATTAAATCAACATAATAGGCGAGGTGGAACAGGGGTACAAGCATACGACTGTAAACATGGTGGTTGTGAGTTCGATTCCCACCGGGGGAAATAAACTATTTAATATTTTCGTTTCCTATGTGTGGTACCGAAGCAAAGTGCGGTGTTGAGTTCCATTAACCAATACGCCACGGCAATCTCTTAAGGATTCAGCGGAAAATAGAGACGAGTAACTTAATGGGAAGTGAAATCTAAACACTAGCCTCCTAGGTTCCCTCTGCTTGTCCTGCTATTTGCAGAATACGGTGTGACGTAAAAAATAGTGCTAAAACTTAAAAAGTACAATATTTTATTAAATACAGCCATGTAGAGGTAATAATGCGTTAAGCTCAAGAATTTCGATGACTCAGTACAGGTATGTGTGCGTGTGTGCGCGTGTGTGCGTGTGTGTGTGACAAACAAACGACCAGGACCGAAGTATTTTATCACTTACATCTATAGAATTCTTTAATTAAATAACCATTCGATAGTTAACGTTTATAAGTAAAATTTTCTGAGAAAGATACCAATCTTAGATGGTTTAAGGCGATATTTTTATATACTATGTATTCAATTATGGTAGTTAGGTAAGCAGCATAAAAAAGTATATAAGACAGAAAAAAGTATATAAGACAGACAGGGTAGAGGGAACCTAATGTTCAAACACTTTGTTCCCCACGCACCGCCCAACTTTTCGCGATATAGCGTATTGAGTGGCGGAACGCAACGCCGCGTTTTGTCTGTGAAAGGAAAATAATTCACTCTCCACTAGGGAATTGAATCCATAACCGTCAGGTTTGCAAGACAGTGTACCGCTGTACCAAGATATACCATAATTGTACCTACCTAATTGTAAAATTCTCAACTGTAACTTTGAATTAATACTTTTGCATATTGGTTATTTTTTTATTTTTCATGCTGTGGGGAAAGGAAGTGTCTTAATGAGAACGGAGTGTCTTAACACTGAATCCCTAGGTTCTCTCTGCCTACCTTGCTATGTGCGGGATAAAGCGTGAAGCCAAAAAATATATATATTATACATACAAATACATATATGTACATAATATATGCTAATGTATGTATGTTCCAGGAACAAAAATTACAAAACAAATAATTATATTAGCAATAGCTTTACTGTACTTTGCAAGTAAAATTTAACCGTTAGGCAAAAAAATTAACTTTTCAAGAAACGGTTACATATCAATAATTATGCGTCTTGAAATGCGTCGCGCGTCCGGCGCGTGACTCGACTTCATTTGTGACACGCCTTGCACACTTCAACACGCCTCGTTGGCATCCTCTTATAGGAAGGAGGCGGCAGGTTCGATTACGTATAGTTCAAGCATTTGAGGCATATAACTTATTGTTTATCTACTAATAGTATATTTAGGCTGAAGTGTGTTTATTTGGCCAAGCCGACGCTACTAAAAAAATATAGAGTAATATCTCAAGCTGACAATAATAGCTTTTAAAAATTCTGAGGAATCTTATATCCGTAACTATTCGAAACTAAAGGATTATCCGCAATAATTTCATAATCATAACCCAAATCGAAAACGATATAATATCTCTCTTGAGGCCAGTCGTGGCCAAGTGGCACGAGGTGTGACTGTAGAACTGACTGGTTGTGGGTTCGGTCCCCACTCGAGGAGATAAAATATTTACTTATATTTATATTTCCATTTCTTCGCTCTGTTGTCGAGGTAAAGCGCGGCGTTGAGTTCTGCCACTCAACACGCAATGCCTCCAGAATTCGGCAGAAAGTGGGGAACGGAATGTCTTAACACTAACCTCTGCCTACCCTGCTGTGTGCGGGATACAGTATGAAGCTGATTTATTTGATTTATTTATTTTTATCTCTCTTAAATACGTATCCGTATCGACATTCCAAATACACGGATATATCGTAACATATCTGACGGACAAACATACATACAGACGCCATTCTGATGTCGAGTCGAGTAAAAAAAACATTAGAAGCTGCATAGTTACACATTAAATTTGCGGTAGAATATGTCGATGTGATAATAAGATCTCACGCGAGCTCTATCATACATACATATATTAAACTCTTACGTTACTAAGTGACATAGTGAGATACATATAACAGGGTAGGCGGAGGGAACCTGGGAACCTATTGTTAAGAAACTTCATTCCCATTAAGACCTTTCCATTGCCTACTTTCCGCCGAATTCTGGGGGCGGAAGGAAGGAGTGGCGGAACACGAAGCATTACAGCTTATACATAAGAATAACACATAAGCTACAATTAATGTAAAGATCTTATATAATTTTACTATAATATAATTTTAAGCGGGCGAAGCCGCGCTTGGGTCGCTAGTATATTATAATATAATTTAAACTACACCAACCATCATCTAGAAATGGCGAGTTTTAATAAAAATCCAATAATAATAAAATTTCCATATAAACGATGACATTTAAACGAAGATCCTTCTTTTATTAATTATACACGTTACGTTTTTACTCAACTACTGTAGTAAGCTGGTTTTTATAGTAATTTTAACTATTTTTTTTAACTCCATTTTTTTTTTGTTGAACAGACATTGAATGTGGAGTTGCGAAACTCAACACCGCACTTTGCCTTGTTATCGTGAGCGGCATATGAGCCCACAACGCGTTTATAATATGACTGAACCACTGCGCAACAGTGGATTACGTGATTTTCTATATCACATATAGACGGTGGTGGGTTTGGTTCCTACTTGGGGAACTGAATAATTTATATTTATCCGCTATTGTAGCCGAAATGTGGCACTGAATTCACCGTACAATGTCTCTGATTCGAGTGGAAAGGGGAGTATGGTGTATTTAGACATTAGGTTATTTCCGTTTGTAAATATTATGACAGAGTAATATGAAAACACATCCAATATATTGTTACACTGTTTATTTTTATTTTTTTTAGCTTCACGCTGTATCCCGCACGTATGTAACGACATGATACGACGACAATATCAAAGACACTCCGTTCAGAGTAGTAGAGAGAACGGAGCGTCTTAACACTTAGGTTTCCACTCACCTCTTCCTATCTGGCTATATGCAGGATACAGTGTTAATAAAGAAAAGATATCAGTTTCACGCTGTATCCCGCACACAGCAGGATAGGCAGAGGGAATCTAGTCTTAAGACACTTTTCGCCGAGTTCTGAAGGCATTACGTGTTGAGTGGCGGAAGTCAACGCTGCGCTTTGCCTCTACACCAGAGCGAAGAAATGAAAATATAAATGTAATTTTTTTTTCATTACCTTGAGTGGGGATCGAACCCACAACCATTTGATTTTATAGTCACACTTTGTGCCCCTACTCCACGACTGGCCTCAAGAAAAAGATATAGATATACTATATATAATATAATAATATAGGTATTGTATATATTATAGAAAAGAAATACCAGATTAAATATACTACACGCACGAGTAAAGTAGAAGTAATGGCTATAATCGTTAAGAATAACAGTTTAGTACCCGTTCATAGTTGGTTTATAAATAAATATTCCATTTATGATGGGTAAAAAGTGGCGCAGGAGGTAAGTGTTACATAGGGATGTGCTTATTACTTACAACTTTACAAGTGACCTGAACGCGGCTTCGCCCGCTTACGTGTTTTTTACTTTTTAGTTTAGTTATTTGTTTTTTCGTGGATATTTAGGTGAAGACATCGCTTTTAGTTATTCCGACTGACCAGGTGGTGAAGCCGCAGGTAACAAGACAAATCGCGGCGTTGATATCTGCCATTCCATCCAGTTTCTCGAAATTTCGGTATCGCGTGGGGAACGGAGTGTCTTAACATTAGCTTCCCTCTACCTACCCAGCTATGAGCAGGATACAGCGTGAAGCTACTATACAAAATATTTTTAGCTCCCAAGGATATAAATAGTATTTTAAAGTATAAAAGGCAGCACACTCTATTAACATCACTAGCCCACGCGTAACCCAACTCCTCTCGCAAGTCGATACTCTTGTTGTCTATTTTTATACGATTATTTATGAGGCGAAGGCCTTTAATTGCTTATATTCTAAGTTTATTTTTAGTACCATTCTTTTTAAGTCTTGTTTTAGATTGCTTTTGATGACAAAAATGATAATTACAAAGTTATATTAAGGCCGTCGTGGCAGGATGGATGTGGGTTCCATTCCCACATGGGAGTGATTTATAATATTTTTTTTTTCTTCGTTCTGGCGACAAGATAAAACGCGAAGACTTCATCTTAAAACAAAATTTAGATTTTAAGTTCCAAAAGTATGTCTAAGTAGGTTCACTCTTTTTCCAATATAGTATTCCCCACATTACGCTACGCTAAATTCTAGTGCGTGACAAATAGCGGAACTTACTTCTCTTTGTATTTTAGAGCAGAGAATGATATTAATTACTTTTTCGATTGGAAAACGAACCAATAACCTTACCGTTTACAGTTAGGCTGTTCCACTGCGCTACAACGGCCTACTACTTTAAAAAGTACATGCAATAAATCACAACACAGGTTATAGGTAAGCCCAAGTCCGGCTTGTTACCTAGTTAGCTATATAATTCCTAACCTGAATATGAAGATGATTGAGGATGGAAAGCTCGTCGGTCATTAAGCTTACCTCAATTCTAATGGAAATAAGGATAATGTATATAAGGTGTGCTTAATTTATTTTTTAGCTTCACGCTGTATCCCGCAAACAGCGGGATAGGCAGAGGGAATCTATTTTGAGGTACTATGTTCTCGACTTCTTGCCCAATTTTGGTGCCACAACGCTGCGCTTTATCTTTTTATCCAGAGTGAGTATAAGTGAGTGAGGCCAGTCGTGGCGCAGAGGCACAAAGTGTGATTGTAAAATCGGCTGATTGTGGGTTCGATCCCCACTCGGGGATATTTATTTACATTTATATTTTTATTTCTTCGCTCTGGTGTCGAGGCAAAGCGCGGCGTTGAGTTCCGCAATCAACACGCAATGCCTTCAGAACTCGGCTGAAAGTCAGGAACGGAGTGTCTTGACATGGGGATACAACGTGAAGCTGGCAAGAGTATAAGAAAATTCAAGTGCCAAGTACAAGTGAAGCCACCACCTTCGCGTCCGCGTTTTATTCTGGTTACAAATCTTAAATTACAAATCTGGTTACAAATCTTAAATGGATCACACCGTTAACTAAATCATTTAACTTATTTTAGATAAAATATATATTTTTAAACATTTTTAAAGTGTTATTCTACACTTAGAGAAAGAAAAGTACTTATTTAGAAACCGACCTGGTCGGTTTCCAGGAGGAGCGGGTTCGAGTCCCGCTACGTTCAAATTTTTATATGTTGCAAATTTTTAAATAAGTCAAATATATATTGTTAGCAAACTCGTGTAAAAGAGGATAGATGTAAGTGAAAAAGACTAAAAATATGGAATTGTGTCAATTGAGGCTCCTACTTGCTTGTAGGCAACGGCTCTTATCGGAAGTAAACTCGTGTAAAGTATTGTTATTGGGTACATATCATTATCACTTATTGTAATTTCACAGAATCTGTTTTGCGAATAATTTAGACGATATGTGTTTTTATCTTGTTTTTTAAAATGACGTTAACCGCTTCCGATTTCGAACAATATTATATTATGAAATTTGTATTAACAAGTTTTAAATATATACTACGTTGGCTATAACGCGATGGCTGTCAATTCGATTCCCAGTCGGGGGAATGAACTATTTTCACTTCCACGCACTGTTATTGGGCGCTGCGTGGTGAACGGAGTGTCTTACACTAGGTTCTTTCGGGCTATCTATAGAGCATGGCAGACCGAAAAAACTTACCCATATAGCGGGATACAGCGTGAAGTTTAAAAATCAATAAAGGTAATAACGACAGCTACTGAGACGTACAAAATGCTTTTTCTTTTATATTAATTTTCAAGGGGCGTCGTGGAATTTTACAAAGTATGAAAGTTCCAAGTAATGCTAGTGTGTAGGGCCGGGACGGCCTCGAGGCACATTTACCTACAATCGAGTTCCGGAAATTGACATGAGTCGAGTATACACTGTATTTACTAAAATGTCTTTTAGTCTTCTTTTATTTATTGCCCTCAGAAGAGACCGAACCGACTTCACGTTGGCCATTGCGTTGCAAGGTGAGGAGTCCAAAGCAGTTTCTGTGATTCGAGCTGAGTTTAGGAAAATAAATATAGATAAACTACAAAATTATGGATGTCGCGTCGCCGTCCCTCGATCATAATAATAAGCCAGTATTTTAAGCCATAAAGGTCGATTCGGTATTTGATATTCAGATGGTTTTTGTGACATTTACTTAGATAATTAGATTAGATTTTTCCAAATTTAGCTTAATATATGTTTGATAGAAAGCTTAATTCATTTACTGTAGTGTATAAATTACACATATTTCAAATAATAAAAATAAAAAAAAATCAGTTTCACGCTCTATCCAGCACACAGCAGGGGAGGCAGAGGGAACCTAGTGTAAGACACTCCGTACCCCACTTTGAGCCGACTTCTGGAGGCATCTTCAAATCTGTTAAGTGGCAGAACTCGACGCCGCGCGCAGAGCGAAGAAATGGAAATATAAATTTAAGTAAATATTTCATCTCCTCGAGTGGGGATCGAACCCGCAACCAATCGGTTTTACAATCACATTTTGTGGTGCGGCGCCACGACTGGCCACATATTCCATAAATATTTAATATAAATATAATCTGCATCATTCGTATACTCATAAAAAAAATAATAATAATATTTTCATTCATTTCCTTCGACGTTGAGTTTCGTCACTCACCATACAATGCCTACAATACGAGTATTGGGGCGATCGGCGAAAAGGGACAGGGAAGTGTCTTAGCACTAGACTACATAACACATACATTAACTACATAATAGGAGGGAACCCGGAAATTTAGTGTTAGGACAGTCTGTTCCCATTAATGCACCGTTCCCGTTATCTATTATCTCAAGTATTTTCTTCCAAGAGTATTTTTTTCTTTTATCCATTTCGCAGGGTAGGTAGCCAGTACCTAATGTTACGATTCTCTACTAATATTATTTTATTCAAACAACAATTTTAAGCACTGCTTAAGGTGCGTCTAGTATACTGATAATTTCTCAAGAGTAGGTAAATATGCCTTTGCCGTGTTAGCGTCGATCCGCCCCGATGACACATATGGCGACAGGTTTCCATCCGCCGCGACAAACAAAAGTGTAATGTTTTTTGCAATTTTGTTCGCATTACTGAAGAAGCGAGGGCTTGTAATTTTTTGTTTATTATTTTATCTCAACATGGCTTACATTTTGTCAAGGAGTAAAAGAACTATGGATACATTATTCTATTTTTTTTAGCTTCGTGCCGTTTTCCATGGTAGGGTTCTTCGTTCTACAGAAATTGCCGTCTCAAAAAAAGGCTATCGTAACACAGTGATCAGCATCATCAGCAGCATCAGTTGGTACCCGCGATGGTTGTGGGTTCAAGCCCCACTCCGCTGACATATTTTCATTTCCATCAATTCACATCAATTTATCCATCCATCGATGGATGGATGGATGGATTTTTTTTTTAATTTTCCCGCTCTGATAGATCATAGACAAAGCGCTAAGTTCTGCATATCGACACACAAAATTTATCTCAAAAGTTGAGCGGAAAGTGAAGTAGGGTGTGTTTTAACACTATGATTCCTCTACATACGAATGCGGATACAAAACAAAAAAAAACAAAAAAAGTAAATACATTCAGATTTAAATATATAAAAAAAACTAAAGGTATCAATGCCATTACCTTCTCATAAAATAAAATAAACACTCTTAAGTTCCTCGGTAATACCGACCCACCTGTGTGTCCTGGTCTTAGGTAATAGGTAATAGAACATTAGTTATGCCCTGCGGTGAAACGTGCGTATTGCCAAACAACCTCTAATGGGACTGTACGCAAAAAAGAATAAGAAAAATTATGAAATATAAATAAATTAAATCTAATTAAATCAGCTTCACACTGTATCCCGCACACAGCAGGGTAGGCAGAGGGAACCTAGTATTAAGACACTCCTTTTCCCACTTTCTGCCTAATTCTGGAGGCATTGCGTGTTGAGTGGCAGAATGCAACGTCACGGTTAACTTCGACACCAGAGCGGAGAAATGGAAATATAAATTTAAGTAAATATTTAATCTCCTCGATTAGGAATCGAACCCACAACCAGTCGGTTTTACAGTCACACTTCGTGCCGCTGAGCCATGACTGGCCTGTATAAACTAATATACTTACATGAAAAATATATAAAAACGGCTTTAATTTATGTGAAAGTTAGTTTTGTTTCTTTATTTATGAAGCCGTTTATTAATCATATTGTTCTAGAACTTGGCACAGGATTATTTAAAAAAAAAAGTTATGTTGACGTTGGAAGACATGACAACGAAGACATTAAATTAAGTATGTCTCAATATACACAGTACTATAACTCAAAATAATTTAAGTTTCATTATTTTGCTTTTTAACGATTATTAATTTAAATTACTTAGTTTATTTACTTTAACTAGCAAAACACTATAATTTAATCATCATCTTATATATATTGAGGTTTTGTCCCCATGTAAGGTAGGTAAACAGTAGAGAACTAAAATATGATTTAACAAGTCTCTATAAAGGTACCTTATAAACATTTTGGAATGCGAAACCACAATAAATAAAAGAAATACCCTTCTGACTTTAAAGTCTTGTACATAAGACGGTCTATGACTTAAATCCTACATGAAGGCACATTAATATAGGATATCAGTATCGGCGCCTTGATCAAACTCAGAAGGCTTCAATGGAGTAATCCATTACTTAATCCCTCCGTAAAGTATGGAAAAGATTTATAATTATAATTTAAGTCTATGAATGACATTTACATTATTATTTAAAATGCATGAAGCCTCGTGGCGCAGTGGTATCGGACGGTATCTTTCAATGTCTTGTGTGTGTGGTCAGTAATCAGAAGAATGATACATTTAATTATTTTCATTTCTCCATTGTTGTCAAGAAGATTTTGTGCTCTATGTCTCGAAATTAGTGATTCTCCGTTTAGCAGAGTGTTTTAACATTAAGTTCTTTCGATCTACCCTGTTGTATACGAGATAAAGTTTAAGATTATAAAAAATAAATAGCATAGATATACAGCGAGAATAAATAAAGCTTTAAAATTTTTAATGATAATAATAAAATAAAATCTTTATAATTATTTATCAAACTTTACTTATCTTTATTTAATTATAAATCATATAAAATATTATTTTATAATACAAATCACTAAGTCCAATGTTTTGCATTTCTTTATGTACCTATTCAACTAATGCAGAATTTGACAAAATTATGAAATAAAGTATTATAAAGAATTATTTTAATTAATACTTCGTATCCATAAACAAATAAAAAAATAAAATAACATTAATTGAAATATATATATAAAAAAAAGACAAAATATTTTTTTTGTCAACGTTACACTGAACTTCTGACCACATACACGTTTGTTAATACAAGACTGACGCGTGGTTAAACGATGCCTTTCAACGAACACGCTTCGGCATATGAGATTTTCTCTAATCAAAACTAATTTTACGTTACTGTCGTGAGGTCGTTGTGGCGCAGTGGCACAAGAGACGTTTTGGGTTCGTTTCTCACCAACTGGAGAACCAGAGCTTCAAGATTTCGGGGGAAAGTGGGGAACGGAGGTGTCGTAATGGGAACGGAGTGTCTAAGCACTAGCTTATCTCTGCCTTTCCTGCTATGTGCGGGATACAGCGTGAAACTTAAAAATATACGTTGCGACTTTACTTAAATAAAATAAAAAATCTTAAAAAATATAACTCAAATAAAGGGTACCATTAAGTAATTTGTAAATTATGGAGTCATTATGCTTCATTTTGTTAATAAATAATCTTAATCACTCACGAAGAGAACGAGGACTCCCTAGAGGACTTTTAGCTAGCGACAAAAGTTCCGTAACGATTCCATGTAGGTACTCGTATGTAGATCAACGGCAAGAACTAGTTATATATAAAAGTTGATCAATTTAAGTTTATGAGCATATGCCCTCATTTTGTATCAGATGAATTAGAAATATAGTTTTGTATTAGTTTTTTTTATGTACCTATTAATAAGTAATTTTCAGATTTCACGTTTATGTATCAAAAAAACTAATATAATATAATCAGAAACACAGTTGATTAAGAGTGGATTATAAGGGTATTAGGGTAAAATATTATTAGTCGTAATGTAAATTACTTATTCATAAAAAGATCTGTACCGTTTCTTCTACAATTGTTGAGAAATATGAATACTCTATGTGTGCGTGGACTTAGAGACGTGAATTGGAAATTGTTTTTTTATTCTCCTGGAAAAAATTCCGAGAAATCCTCTCTTAAGCCTGTATTTTTATACTGCTCTCACCTCGGACAACGATCGTGAGAGCGACCTTGAGTTGTCGTTTTCATTCAAAAATAACTGAAAACGGCATCCCAAGATCACTCTCAAGATACTACATTCCGTTGCTGTTGCTGTCTATCACTGATTCAGTAATTGAAGAGCTTTATGCTTTCAGTTAAATTCAAAGGGTCTTTAGAAGAAAATTAATATAGACTTTAATACTGTCTATCATTGAGCACTATAAAAGCGCAATCACCTATTTAGATGTCACGTTACGTACGATGTACGGTTGACATAAAAATTACACCATTGAAAAATATTTCTCACAACTTACTTCTAAAGAATTATGCATTTTAGTGCAAAGCCGTGACTTATTTCTTTATACCTAGTTATATGAACTGGTATTTTGAACTATTTATTTCATTTGGTTTTGCCAACATGTCTTTTGTATTTTTGGCAGAACCTAGCTCGAACCTAGCTTTGTATAATGGACAATGTAACTCGCACACTGCATTTCATATAGGTTTATCTATGAAGTTAAATAGTCAATCGCTCGTTTACCATACCACCGCGAAAGATATTGAAGGTTTAAATATGGAATATTTATTATACATATATTTGTTTACTTTGTTTGTCTGTTTGTTTTTTATACACGTTTATCTCCGAAACTATGAGAAATTGAAAATATTTTTTTATATGGCTACTAGGTTAAAAACTACCCTCCTTCCGTTATATCGGTACATAACTTTCATGCAAATATTCCGTTCTCAAACCCCGCGGGAATCATTTTAGAATATGCATCAAGTTAAGTAGTAACAAAAATAAACAAGTCTCCTCTCTGCAGTCTAAAGTGTATATTCATGCAAATTTCATTTTGTGCAACGCGCTTAGGGATCCCGCGGGATAATTTTAGTGTACTGCATGCACTGACCTATTTACATTTTCCTTTCTGTAGTAAAATTTATTTTAAAGGTTAAAATAATTTAAGCATGTTACTTGTTTTTTCATGCACCGACTTCAAAGAAAGGAGATTATCAGTTTGATATATACATGTATATCAGTTATACAAATCGCATTTTTAAATGTTCACAATTCTATGTATAAAATTAAAGTAAGCCTAATAGACTCAAAGAGCCATGGCTCCTAATATTACGTATATTAGGAGCCATTTAAGCAAAGTTGAAATTTTCAAGATTATTAGTCGAATATGTAGTTACGACGGTATGCGTACTTACTAACTTGAAAATGAGAGATCCCTTTCAGAGATAGCTCACATACTTTAAAGAAGAAACGCTCATATTTAAATATTTTTCGAAGAGTAATTTAAAATTGATGCAAACTCCATTATTAATATACACCCAAAAATAAATTTGAGATATATTATTTACGGTACTTTTCCTTTTAGTATCCTCATTCATTATTCTTAGGACACAAAGTGTTGAGGTGCTTCTCACGAGCATTGTTCTAGACACATGCAATATAATTATGGAAAAAAATTCGCGTCTGGGAGAATGATTGGCCCTTCGGGGTGATCTGGGTGCTTATAAGGGTTCTTGAAATATATATTTTTTCAACATTTTTAAAATGCTATTGCACACTCAAAACAGAAAAAAATTTTTATTAGATAACGTTTACCAATTTGAACGTAGTAGCCCGAGCCTCTTTGGATAACGTATACCAATTTGAACGTAGTAGCCCGGGCCTCTTTGGATAACGTATACCAATTTGAACGTAGTAGCCCGAGCCTCTTTGGATAACGTATACCAATTTGAACGTAGTAGCCCGAGCCTCTTTGGATAACGTATACCAATTTGAACGTAGTAGCCCGGGCCTCTTTGGACTCTTGGACGGTTGTCAAAGACGCGCGGGTTTAAAGGTCACACTCATTATGATAAATAAGGTAGAGAACGCACACGTCTCGACGTCTTTACGCAAAGCCAATGTGTCAAGCCTTTCACAGATCATTGGGCCCCTAATGGTTCGAACAGTTCTACGTTGTATGCCATCAAACGAATCAAATCAATACTGGGGTTGCACCAACCCAAAAATGAGAACAGTACTCCATATGATGCCAAACTTGGGCCCTATACAGGGCCAATGATTGTCTTAGTTTTGAAGTACCGTTTCGCTCTGCTCCCTGGAAGTTTTCAGGCCTTCGCCATGTCCAAACTAACTGATAGGCCCTCTTCCTTTCTTTCGATAGCCGTAGCCCAGCGGTAGGTTAGTCAGAAGATCTCCAGCTGAGCGACCATAGCGGAAGCCATATTGACAGTTTAATGTTATAGTTTGTTGTTTGGTTCATTAATTTTAACTTTTAAGGTATCTTTTTTAAAAAATATAAGAATAATGACCTGTACCAAGGATATAAAACAAAATAGCACTACACGATGTTATCTGTTCGCGGACAATCTGTCTTTTTCTCTAAATCCCACGATTTGGCCTTATCTTACTGTGACATCTGCATGCGATTTTTATCATGTAACGAGTCGTAGCCCACAACTTCTTTTGCGTCGACTATAAAACATAAGGTCCCGTTTCCGAAGGTGTTGTTCAAGGTGAGGCCGGTTGTGATGCAGGGGCACAAAGTGTGATTATAAACGTGATTGGTTGTGGGTTTGATCCTTTTCGAGGAAATTAAATATTTATTTAAATTTATATATTCACTCTGGCGTCGAGGCAAAGTACAGCGTTGAGTTGCGCTACTTAACACGTAATTCCTCTAGAATTCAGCGGAAAGTGGGAACGGAGTGTCTTAACACTAGGTTGCCTCTGCCTACCCTGCTGTGTGAGGGATTTTATCACGCTGTAGCGCGAAGCTGGTTCAATTTAATATAATTTTATAATGAAGCAGGTATTTTATTCGAAGAAAAAATTGACAATAAATAGTGAAATAAATAAAGTTGCGGAATTCAACGAAGCGCCATATCTCGTTACCATAGAAAATGAAAATATCAAATATTTCTTTCCGCCAAGGCGGAAATCAAACCCACAACGATTGCGCTTACAGTTACTGCGTCACGACAGCTTTAAATGTTTTTTTATTATAAATAAAATTAAAATAAACGATAAATTTAACACAGTTTTAAGTAAAAAAGACATCACATACAAATAAATAAAAATATTTAAATTGATTTGATTTTAATAAAAAAAATACAATTCGTTATAGCTTCTTCCTGGGAACTTTCAAACTACCGATCAAATAAAGCTCTAATTACAAAACAATGTACTATAATAACATATTTGACTCACTGAGAAAGATTGTATCAGAAAATACTGTGAATAAGATAGTTCTTTATTCATGTTATATCTCGTGGGATTAAACGTTACATAGAGGGTGGAGGGTATCCTTATTTCAAGTATTTACTATGTTTATCATTGAAACGATTGAGGCCTTCGTGGTGCAGTAGAGCAGGCCTGACTGTTAAAGGGGTAGTCGTGGATTTAATCCCCATTCGGGTATGTTAATTATTTATATTTACATTTTAGGGTCTAGACAAAGCGCGGTGTTGAGTTGCACCTCTCTACGTACAATGTCTCGGATTCAGACAAAAAATGGTAAAAAATGCGAAGATTGTGAATTTTATTCACGTTCAGTGGAAATTACTTTTATTTGCACTCTGTTCAACATGAAATGCTTCGAGAAATCAATGAAAAGTAGAGAACGGAAGTGACTTAATGGGGACGTAGTGTCTTAACATAATCATTCATCAGTTTTATTCGGAGAAATAAATTATATTCATTTCCCTGCTTTAAAGCTGTTAAATATTTTGTACCACATGTACATCCAGAGTAAAAAATATATATATTATTGGTAACAAGACAAAGCACGGCAATGTCTCGAAAACTACGCAGTTCACGAGAAACGGAGAATCTTTAGTCTTAACTATTTGCGGAATACAGCGTAAAGTCAAAAAAAAATAATTGCGATGTTTCATAATAATAAAAAAAAATATATTATAAGAATTAGAAATTAATTAAATTAAGCTTTTAAATGTTAATACACTACACGTCTAATAACAGGCTAAGGCCTCGTTACATTATTATTTTTTATTTTTTTCTATAAATGTATCAGATAGGTAATAGGTACCATATATGGTGAACGGTTGAGTGCTAATTTCAGAAGACCCCCGGCGATGTGAGATGAGAATCCTATTAGAGAATATTATAACATAATTGCCCGCTACTTTGTATCGTTGTTATTGCTTCATTTTGTTTTATTTTCACACATCTATAGTTTCACACTGTATCTTGCTTACATGAGGGTAGGCAGAGGGAACCTGGGAACCTGGGCACCTAGTGTTAATACAAGTTCTACTTATCATATTTTTGTCTCCACTTTCCGCCGAATTATGGAGACAGTGCGTGTTGACTGTCGGAACTCATTCTCGTGCTTTGTCTCTTTTCCATAGCGAGATATTTAAATATTAAATAGTTTACGAAAAGAAAATATTAAATATCTTATTTTCCCAAGTGGGAATCGAATGCATAACCCGTTGCGATTACAGACACACGCTTGTGCCCTTGCGGCACGCCTGGCCTCAACATATTATACATTAAGTCATGTTATTACAAGTACTTTTGAATCGTCAAGTTAACTGGCGGAACTCAACGCCGAGCCACGACGGCAAATATAATATTTATTTGAATTTCCCTCGATCCCAAGGAAAGATAGAGTGTTTCCTTAGAACTAAGTGATTGACGCACACCACACTGCGGTACGGTTCCCACGGGAAGGATGTTTTATTCAGGAGGTATACTAGTAGTGATAGCGATGCGCATACTATACAGTCTGTCTATATATTATAATTAATAGCTTTTACTGTGACTTCGCCCTAATGGTGGAAGCGAAATAAATAAGGGTCGTGTCTTCTAGTTATAATATAAACTAAGTAAAAAAATGTTTTTATTTTAACGTTTTTATTGTAAAAAAAAAGTGAGTTAACTAAACTTAGCAAAAAAAAAAAAAAAAAGTAAGCTAAAGTAAAAATAATACATTTATCTTACTAAAAGCTAAAAAAATCTATGGCCACCATCTTGAATTTGCATTTTTAAAACTGTACTGTATTCTATTAGCTAAGATCTTTAATTTGATACCCTTTCATGGGACGGAGGGTATTTAAAGAGAATATAAAATTTACAATTTTGTAACAGCAGACATCTTGGGTTTGTATATATTATAGTTACTCTATATAATTATTATTGTATTATCACCAGAACTAGAGATATATACCAAATTTCAAGTCAATCGGTATGTTATCAGTACTCGGAGTTGAAAATTTAATTACTAAATATGACCCACGACGAAGTAGAGCTAAATAATATAATTAAAAAAACCACTAAGGCTCCACTCCAAATAGCATATTTTATACTGTTCAAATATTAAATCATCAAATATTAAAGTATATTCTGATGCTTTCACGAGAGCGATCGCCACAAGAATGATCAACTGCTTAACATGAAATAAACTTTAAATCAAAACAAACGCTGTATCCCGCCTATTATAGTGTAGGCAGAAGGAACCTTCTGGTAAGACACCGTTTCTCAATTTCCACCGAATTTTTAAGGCGTGTTGAGGGGCCGAACTCAAAGCCGGGCTTTGCCTTAGTGCCAGAGAGAAAAATTGAAAATATAAAAAAAATATATTCCCTTGATTGGGGATCGAACCCATAACGCGCCATGAAATGAAACTTTAATAATTTTTAATACACGTTTGACTATACTTCAGCTTTATTTTATCTATACCTACAGTGGTTAGATATACTGTTGGTCAATTCCAAGTATCGATTTGTAATATAAGAGGCCAAGATTTTCCCAATTTAGAAAAGATTCAAATATTTGGATAATTTGAATTGTTTAATTACAAATTACTAAAAATACCTATCAAGAACTATTTTCAGTTGTTGATTTTTTGCTATCTTTTTTGTTATTTTATGTTTTAGAATTTCTTAAAAGCTATCTTCTTAAAATTTGTCTTTTACGGAAATCGAACACGAAACCACACGGTTAAAGTAGTTCCAAGTTCACATTACTCCATATAGCCACAAAGAGCTACTACTAATATTCATTAAAATATTTTCTCAGTAACGTTTTATAACTGCTATTCTCGAGGCCTATAAAAACAATAACACTCGATTGCGCGCTGTAAACGTTAAATTAATTTTACAGGCAAAATAAAGCCCTAACGAATAGATAAAGGGGTTGGCATCAACCCTACATTGTTGATAATGTTATCTTACGTGTCCGTTTTTATATAAATTTAAGGGAGAAATGGGACATAAAAATATTGAATAACCGTTTGTTTCTGGTTCATTTTTAGGGTTTCGGAAAATAGCACAAAAAAATATGTTTACACTAAATGCTACAAGTGCTATAGAATGTGCTAACAGTTGTAAATAAGAGCTTTAATTCGAGTTGCCTACTAGTAACTTCTATATAAATCTACTATTGAGGTCCTGGCTCCATCATCAGACCAGCTCGATACCATATTGTCGTATTCTCACTTAAACTACGTATTACTGCCAAGTTTAATGATAACAGAATTATCACAAAGTGGGTCAAATTCTGCTTTTTTCATTTTATTACAACGACACGCTTGCGGCTTCGCCCGTTGGAAATACAAAGCCATTTATTTTCTAATTTGAATTATTTTCGTTTCCCAATAACATTATTTTAAACATTATATTAAAACATTGAAAACTAAAGTTTTAGCAAATTCAATTATTTTGTAGAAACTTTGTTGAACATAAATTAAGCTATGGTCTGTTTGTCAAGACTTTTTCTTTTAAATTCGTGATATTTAAATAAAATTATAAAATAAGTGAGTATTTGACTGTAGGCCCTTGGCGATGTAATTTCTTTACATAAAATAATAATTGCGGTGTTAATTTCCGCCATTCAACACGGGATTTGGTGGAAAATGAGGAACGGTAGTGTCTTAACACTAGGTTCACAGGTTTATAGGGTTAACAGGGTGAGGTCAGCATAACTACAATACATCAGTGTTAGAATGTTATTCACAAATATTAAACATTAGTTAAACATGTATAGTAAGTTTGTGTTCACGTTTCTGAGAAACCCATTGTTTGCTTTGTCCATAATAAAGTTGAAGGTTTTGCTGTAGTATTTAATTATTTGGCGACAGACGTTAGAGGTACTGTAGCTTAAAATGTAGCTGAGGAATAAAAGTTATTAAGAAATGAAATCGTTTTGAAATACATGTCAATTATTTAGGTTCTTATATACATACATATTATTATATATTATGTAATCTAGTAATATGTGGATATCTCAAAAACTGCTTAACCGATTTCGATAAAGCTTTAGCTGTTCCCTAATTAAAAGTAAATAAAAATATATAATATTTAAATAACTGAAGACTTTCCTAATTTGATATTTAGTTGCTGAGACATTTACTAAGACTACATATTACAAAATCTTATGACATTTTTACTTGCTATACAGCCGTTATAGTCGCTTGCAACCGATTGTTCCTATCTTTCAAACTATGCAATAGACTTTAATACAGTTTTTACTAAAAAACAGAGTAATGTAAAAAGCAAGTAAAATAAAAAAATCAGGATTTCCCATTTTCATATTAATTTTGTGAAATCCTGTTTTAGTCCTCCTACACTGTTCAACTTACCTACAGGTCAAATTTCAACTTTCAAGGTCCAGTAGATTTGCTTGCGCGTGGTCTGTCAATCGCTTAATAGACGAGTCTGATGAAAGAAGTTCGTTGTAAGTATATTTCGGTGCGTTTACACGCCAAAATAAGATATAACGAAATATCCATTACAGTGAAGTCCATTCGGGCAGCAGCGTGCGAGACACTAGTATCCGAATAAATAAAAAAAGGGATTAAAAATGGATTCATATTCAATATCGAACTAAATTGACATAATTTTTGAATTTGTAAATAGGATCTTAATACCTTGTTAGTTTTCATTATGAAAGTGGAACTTCATTACGGAACTGAAGGCGGCTTTAATTTGACCGGTTTTTTATAGTAAAGAACAACTGTAAACCAACCTATATGGCTACAGGATGCGATGCGAGTATATGAGGAAAAAAAGATAAATTGACACCGGTTTAAAATACGTAGTAGGTACACGATGCCGCGAGTTCACTTTTATTTTTAAAAGACATTAATATTTCTCCAGCCTGCCAGTACTTATTTTTTGTTTTAATTTTATAAAGGTTTTATTATATAAAGTAATGAACAGCTGGCCTTAAAGTGTATAGACTATAAATATATGTCCATATTTTTTTATTTATATTTTTTTTGCATATTTTGCAGGTACAAAAAAGAAAGAAGTTATGATGATACATGTTGCATATAGTAAGGGAATATATTATATATTATATTATTATTTTATAAATTAAAAAAATATATATATTTCAAATTTTTTTCTACAGCGTCACTATGTTTTGTGGGAGGCTGAGAGTTCTGACCTTGGCTTGGTCACGAGCCATAGCTTGCATAAGTATGCGTTCGTAGTAGTTGTAGGGCTTTGATTTGTTCGAGTCCAGCCTGCTTACGACTAAAGAAAATAATAAAAAAGTAAAAAAAAAAATTTAAATTCATATCTGCACAACCATTTGAGTTAACTTCAGGGCAACCATGACTCGAAAGTCGTCAACCGTACAGTAATCTTGTAAAAGTAAAACTCAAAATTACCACACGTCAAGATAGGGCTACTTATTTGATACGTGTGAAAGTTTAATACACATAACATTCTGTGTTGATTGGCGGAACCTTACTTTGTCTGTTGCAGAGTGGAAATGTGAAAAAGGCGATAATTATCGATGGAAATCGCAACCCTAGTGATTAGTCTGTCGTTGCCCCTACCCCACTGCTTTATCAAATCAGCAGGGTAGGCAGAGGGAACTCAGTGTTAAGACACTCCATTAGATATTACATTTCCTCGAGTGGGGATGAAACCCACAACCGTGGCGTTACAGTCAGACCCTTTGCCACGACAGCCTGACAGACATTTATACATGTCCTTGTAATATTCCGCCCCTCGGTGCAAAACGCGTGGTTGATCTTTTCTCATTTTTAGCAAATATTGTACGCAAATTAAGAACAGAGTGTAATTACACCAAGTTTCGTCTGTCTACCTACAAAATCTCAAAAAGTGAGACATCAATAAAAAAGATAATTTACATGACATTGGCTGTGATTACTGCTCATCTGGCACGTTGGGTACGTCATAATAAAAGAAGAGAACAGAATAAAATAAAAAAATATAAAATTTACGTGACCCATTCGAAACTTATGAGATTATCTTTGAAATTTATGATATTATTTTAGCGTTGTAGAACTACTATTAAACTGTCATTATGTATGACAGAATTATTACTTTGCTTGATGTAAATACAATGTAAGAAGAAAAAAAAAGTATATATTTTTTTGTATACAAATTATTTTTTTAGCTTCACGCCGTGTTACTCATATCATCAGCAGGATAGGCAGAGGAACCTAGTGTTAGGACATCATGGGCACCACTCTATTTATGATTTTTTGCTTGTTGAGTGGCGGAACTCAACGCCACGCTTGGTTTTGTGACCAGAGCGAAGAAACGATAATATATCATTCCTCCGAGTGAGAATCGAACGTGAGTTAAAGTCGTCGCGTCACGAAGCGCTTTGACACTGTGCGGTGCTGGGGTGACTTTTGATGTTTGCCATTTTCCGCGGAAAAGGCATTGGAAATTGGTAATACTTTCATGTCAAATTCATTATCAATATTAGAAAACACTTTAATACTATAACAGAAAACACAAAAAAATGGATTTGTTTGAATATTTTTCACGACTGGACACGCCTAATAGACCAATGACGGTATTTTTAATTAGTCTACACACAACGGCACAGATAATAATAAATATTCACAGTACGAAATAGTCGTGAGTATGCAAATGTAATCAATATTGAACTAGAGACGTGTTTAGCAGATAAATAATGTCATGCCCTGCTTCGTACGTGGGGGGAATATTGGGGAAATTAAAAATATATAATGGAGTCGGTCTTTTTGACGGTATTTTTGATATTAAAATGATATTTAATTGCACAAGTATTGAGGCCGTCGTCGCTCAGGGGCACAAGGATGTGACTGTAACGCGACAGTTGTGGGTTCGATGTCCACATGAGAAAATGATACATTTATTTAAATTTATATTTCTATTTCTTTGCTCTGGTGTCGAAGCAAAGAGCGGCGTTGAGTTTCGACACTCAACACGCAATGCCTCCAAAATTCGGCGGAAAGTGGGGAACGGAGTGTCTGAACACTAGGTTTCCTTTGCCTACCCTGCTGTGTGCTGGATAGAGCGTGAAGCTGAATTTATTATTATTAATTGTAGAAGTCGGCTGCTTTTGATATTTGATTCAACTTTATAGGCATAATTATTTTATATTTTTTTTAACTTCAAGTAATTTTTTTTATATCCCACGTATAGTAATAATAATCCCACGTATAGTGATAAGACAGTCCTCCACTCTCCGTCCAACTTTTGAGACATTGCGTGTGTTGCGTAGCAGAGCTCAAAGTCGCGTATTGTTGATACCACAGGGCGAGCAAATAAAAATGCGACTCGAGCGGGAATCGAAACCACAACCTTCGGGCTTAGAGTCAGATGCTGTGCCACGACGTCTTATATATGCAAATTGTGCGTGTTAAATACTTAATAGTCAAAGCCGCGTACAAATATAAACTTTTTAATTGTAACTAACACATTATTATCATGATTCATTGCTGCCTACGTGAGGGAGCGACCTTACTTAATAGGTAAGGTTTAAAAAACAAAATTAGCTGTCATCTTAAAATCAACCTTATTACTCTATAATATGATTCAATATCAAAAGAAATTTGATTTAAAATTATTTAGGTATTATAATTTATATACGCTAGTTCTTATAACAAAAGCAATAGGGTCTAAAATTTCTTGTTAAATATTGAATATTTCGATGTGTGGACGTTGGCCTTCGATCCCACGCAAGAAGGTAAATGCTTACAATTTCGCAATGTATTGTTTGATCTGTGTAAATAAATAAAAATCTTTGATGTTTTTTAAATGAATACGAAATAAAACGGATCAAGTGCGAGTTGGACTCGAGCATGATGGGGTCCGTACCATTATCTAAAATCAAAATAAAAAAAGCAAAAAAAAATGTTGGTTGTTTGGGAGCCCTCTTAAATATTTATATAATATTTTTATTTCAACTGTATTACTATCACGGTTCATGACGACCGACAGACAGATAGACAGCCAGCAGTCTTAATAGTAGGCTCCCGTTAATCTCTTTGGGTACGAATCATGAGTGGGGATCGAATCCACAATCATCCCGTTTACAGTTTGAAGAAAGAAGAAATATTACCTTATTTCTTCTTTCTTCAGTCAATAATAAATACTTTGCTTTAGTGTAGCATAACGTGGCCCTATTCCTTTACTCAAAACACATTTGTTCGAATTCGCAGAGAACGGAGTGTCAAAGCACCAGAATTTTTCTTTTAGTTAAAAAAAAAGTAGTGTATCATTATAGCAGGTAGCTGTCTAACTAAACTGAGTTCCGATGACCCGTAAAGTCCAGTTAGTTTGAATCATCCGGTAAAAAATTATAACACTTTAATTGTTATAGTCGTGGGCGATGAGGTGAACAAACTAAACAATTGAGGATGTATTGATAAAAAATACATATAAAACGTATGAAAGATTTATAACTTCTAGGAAGATGCAAAGGCAAGGCAAGCCCCCGAGAACTTGGCGAAAAATGGAGAACGGAGTGCTTCAACACTAGGTTCCCTGCTTCTGTGTGTCGGATACAACGTGAAGCTGACAAAAAAGAGTCTTTTTTCTATTAATTTTAAGACTATTCGAGTCCAGTCATTATACTTTGTTATGATGTCAAAAGAAAAAAATATATTTTGAAACCATTCCTCTGAGTGGGAATCGATCTTACAACCTTCGCCTGAAGTGAGACACTGTTACGCTTTTTGGATTCTAAATTTAAACTTCGAGGCCAGTAGTGGCGCAGGGGCACAAAGTGTGACAGTAAAATCGTCTGGTTGTGGGTTCGATCCCCACTCGTTGAAATAAAATATTTATTTACATTTATATTTGCGTTTCTTCGCTCTGGTGTCGACGCAAAGCATTGCGTTGAGTTCCGCCACTCAACACGCAATGCCTCCAGAACTCGGCGGAAAATGGGAAACGGAGTGTCTTAACACTAAATTCCCTCTGCCTACCCTGCACTGTGTGTGAATACACCGTGAGGCTGATTTAATTTAATTTGATTTACATACTTAATTAAGGCAGTCATGGCGCAAAGGAACAACTGTGCGACTGTAAACGCAATGGTTATTGGTTCAATTCCGTCTCGGGGGAATAAATGTATATAATAGTTCCATTTTCTCGCTCTGGTAACGAGGCAAAGCGCGGGACTTGCCCTATTACCAGAAGGAGTCGACGTACAAAAAATATACTAAATTTTTGCTATGAAGCAATAAAAAGACATAATGTCAGTCACTATGTCAGTAAGTGAGTATTAGGAGCGTGAAATTCAATCGTTATGTTACGGTTTTTAAAAATGCCGTTTCCATACATTATTATTATTATAGGGTTTGATGACGTCACGGTACAGTTGTAACGGACGGAACGCCGTTGTTATTGGTTATTTTATTTTCAACTAAAAACCGCGTCGTGGGTTTGATACCCACCCGTTGGATTATATTAATTTTATTTTCGAACTCTGGTAATATAGTGCGCGGTGTTAAGTGCCGCCAGTTAATCACGATATATCGAATTTAGATAAAAATGTGAGAAAGTATACTGTTGCAAAATTAATTGTACCGATGTAGAGACGTAGATGCATTTTTCACGGATTCACGTACAATGATAAATCTTTTTTTAATTACTTTAAGTATTTAATTAGCTTACGAAGAATTTTATAGAAATACAAATATGTACATTCCTAAGTATCTCGAATAAATGGATAAAGAATAATTTAAATACTTTTTTCGGCTTCAAAGTAGATAGAGGGAAGGTAGTGTTAAGACACTGTTTCCCAATTTCTGCTAAATTTTCGAGGCTTTGATTGTTGAGTGGCAAAATTCAACGCCGCGTTTTGCCTCGTTGCCAGACCAAGGGAACGAACATATTAAATAATTCATCCCCCCCAGTGGGGATTAAACCCACAACCGCTTGTGCCACTGCGCCACGACGGCCTCATAATGACGTAATAACTAGTTTATTCCTCTAAGTGCACAGACGTGTCTTCACGCACCCTCAGTTCGTTACAAAGTAAAGGTGATAATGATAAATCATTGTTAATTTGAATACGTGGCTTTTTTAATAACTTTTTTATTGAGTAGCAATTTACAAAAGAAAAATGAAAAAAACTATATTTAATGATAAATATCGTAATTTTGAGTTATCGAACACTTGGCCAGTAGCAGCGCAGGGGCACAAGTATGCGACTGTAAACGTGAAAGACTGTGGGTTTGATTTCCACTCGAGGACATGAAATATTTAATTTTTTATTTCCTCGATTAAGAATTTGGGTATATAGGTATATCTTCTATTGATGGTCTCCCTAGCCTTAAGAAGGTAAATGTTAAATTTTAGGTTTTTTAATTCCGGTACTTGATCTGTGCATTATCTCTCAGCCATGAAGTAAGAGAAGAGTTTTATATTAATATATCTAGGTTTAATCGATTATTATAATAAAAAAAATATTATACCTATTAAAAAGTTATAATTTTTTTTAAAAGTCAATTAATAATAATCCAAATAAAATCTCACCTTTAGCAGCTACCATGTGTATAAAGCCTAAAGAGAATACTAGTTTTAAAAACGCCATGTTGTTTTTTTTCACGACACTGGAATCTGTAACAAAAAAATGTTATTTAAAAGACTTTTTTTTATATTATTTGGGATCGATTCCCACACGGGGGAGTGAATTGTTTACATTTTCTTCGTTTTGCCACTCAACATGCAATGTTTCAAATTCGTGCGGATAGTGAAGAATATAGTGTCTTGACACTCAGTTTATACTGCATTCTACCTCGCTATATATGGGATTAAGCTTAAGGTAAAAAAAAATAAACTCTACTACACACTTAAACTTAAAGTATTTTTTTAGCTTCATGCTGTAGGAAAGGGACCCTCGGAACCTAGTGTTAAGACACTCCTTTCCCATTAATATATCCGTTAATATATTCGTTCTCCACTTTCCGCAGAATTCTGGAGTAATTGGGTGTTCAGTAGCGGATCTCAAAGTCTAAAATTGTTTATAAATGTGTAAAAATTAAAAAAAAAAATAAACAAGGTCTTCAATTTTTAATGGCGTTCAGTTGCGCCATTCAACACGCAATGTCTCAAGAATTCGGCGGCTTAATGGGGAACGGAATGTCTTAATAGGTTCCCAGGTTCCCTCTGCCTTCTCTGCTATGTGCGGGATTTTAAATGCGATAAAAAAGTCTTTGAAATGGACAGAAGAGTGGGAAAAATGTACTTAAATTATATAGAGCTTAAAACATCTGTTAAAATAAACGATTTAAGTCAATTCAACCTTTATTGTGTCAAAATTAGGTGAATTTGTACAAAGCAAAAGAAGTATTATTTAGATTTGCTGATTAATTTTGTAATAAGTAGGTATATTTTAAAAAAAGTTGAAACCAAACCGAAATGCGAGTCGGACACTTGCACGAAGGGTTCCGTACCATTATCAATGAAAACGAGAAACAAATCCCGTTTATTGTATGGACGGCCCCTTAAATATTTATTTTATTCGGATTTTTTATATTTGATATTGTAGTGGTAATAGAAATATATCATTTGTAAACTGCCAACATTCATAAAATAAAATTCAGAAAAAAATATCCCACACACAGTACTGTTGGCAGAAGAGACCTAGTGTTAAGATACTCCGTTCTCCACTTACACTAAAAATATATATGCAGTTTTAATTTTTAATCTTATAGATTAATTACTTTAGACACTGGAATAAAAAATTATGACTGTCGATTTATAAAAAACATGTAAGTTTGTAATGTAGTTTTGTTCTAAATGACATACCAATAAGTTTCCAGTATTTTAGAATTTTTCCTTTTTACTCCTGACTTTTTAGAAAATTTTATAATTTTTTGTTTGTACTATGTATCTAATATAACCAGATAAAAACGTGTTAAGCACATAATCCTCATATTAAACAGTGGTCAAGCAAAAAGCTATCCATTACAAGCATCATAAACAGAACTAAATACGGTCGGCTGAGTGTTCACGGAGCGTGGCGATTCGATTCCCGAGTCGCTACTAATTAAAATAATAACTATCTGAAGTCAGAGAAGTAGGAAGTAAAGCTCGTTAGATGGAAACTTACTAATGCATTAGAAGTTAGAACGTTTTAATACGTATTAAGGTGGCGTTAAGATTTAATGGTGTGTAACATATAGGATTAAGATTTAAAAAAATGTTTTAAAAATTTTTTTAGCTTCACGCTGTATTTCGCACAACAGAGTAGGCAGAGGAAACATAGTGTTAAGACACTCTGTTCCCCATTTTCCACTAGGATCCGTATTACTACTAGTACTGGAGGCATTGCGTGTCGAGTAGCGGAATTCAACGCTGGGCTACGCCTCAACACCGAAGAAATGTAAACAAATAAATATATATATTTTTTTAAATTAAAGGTTTTTGTTAATATGTATACTATCTTATACCTGCTATGTTTGTAGTTTGTAGTAGTTTGTATATTGTAGGATAGGAAGAGAACCAAGTGTCGAGACTCTCCGTTATCCGCTTACCACCCGGATAGTGCTTATTATATTACGTTTACTATAAATTACATTTACTGTTTTACACACTTGAGGTCGTAGGTACAAATTTCAAGGTTTTACTGTAGGTGGATAATAGAAATGTGTCACTGGTTTATACTATCAAATATTTAAAAATATAAAAGATAATACAAAAATAAAGATATATTTCTTTCTATGCTATTGCTTACATCTAAAAAATGAAAAGATAATCTTATTTAGAGTAGCTTCGTTTCTCCACACATTAGAAAGACGTTGCGAAATAAATGGCGGAACCCAACGCCGCGTTTATTTTTTTACATTTTCATATACTTGTAGCTGAATAGGTTGAGGGAACTAGTGATATGATGAAGGTTACAATTTCTGCCCAATTTTCGAGACATTGCGTGTTGAGTGGAGTAACTCAACGACGTGCTTTGTCTTGTTACCAGAGCGAGTTTTTTTTTTTTACATAGATAATAATTAAATATTATTCTTTCGAGTGGATATCGAAATTATAACCTTAAAGTTGTCAAGCTACTTAATATATATTCGTCTGATTTACTTTTAAGATTGTAAAAACTTTGTAGATTTTAAAAGCAACATCAGTTTTTATGCGGTGCGATTAATAATGTAATTCTGGTTTTCCTTATTTTAACTTGAAATGTTACGTCATTGATTATTTAGATGAATTTTTAACTAATAAATAGACATGGAACCTAATAACTGAGTCATGTGGTAGTTATCTCGATGTATAGTTAGCTTTCTAGTTCATTGTTACTATAACAATGAATTTGTTACGAAATTTAAGGCCATTATGGTACAGTGGCGCAGCATTTACCTCTAAACTCGACGATCGTGAGTTCGCATTCCAGTCAGGGAAATTAGTTATATTTATTTTCTCGTCCTGGAGTCGAGACAATCGCGGCGTTTAGTTCTACCTCTCAACACTCAATGTCTTGAAAATTTTAACCTTGTTTGGGCAACGGGTGTCTTGATACTAAGTTCCCTAGGTCTACTCCTCTAAATGTAGGATACAGCGTGGAATTAATAAAAATTAATACTTTTAGTTTCGTTTCCTTGGGTTCTGTGAGAAAAATAAAAATAATCGCCAATATTTTGATATTTGTTTCTCTTTCTTTTAAATAATACACATATTTTATCATTTTAAACTTTAAAACTTAAGAAGACATTAATATTATGATAAAAAAATATATATTTTTATTGCTTAGTACCCAAATTAACCCAAGAATGACTCATAAAGAATAAAAAAAAATGTTATATAATGTACTCACTGTTAATCCAATAGGAATTTAACTAGGATTTTATCCTTCTTCTCGGCACAATAACGTATAGCACAGCACAGATTACAGAGAAAATAAAAAAAAAACTAACTTTGACAGCTGTATAAACAAAATGGCGGGCACTGAGACGCGCGTCGCTTGCGCGTGCGCCGGTCGACTGTGCGTCGCCTTGAATACGTGATTGGCTAAAGATTTGTTCATACAGAGTACTGAGTTAAGTTATGGATAATGTTTGCTGTTACAAAACTGTGCCACCTGTCCTTATATGTATAGTTCTTTAATTATGACGTCATATTTTTTCTATAAAATAGTTTATTCTTTTTTTTCTAGTAAACTAAAAAAATAAATTAACCATTGATTTTTCTTTTTCTTGGAATTTCTAATTTGATCGATTCCATATATGTATGTACTGGCGAATTGTGCAAGTTTAGCGTTTTTTTTTTAATTAAGAGCAAACAAAATAAAGACGTATACAGATAAATGCAGTAGGATGGGCAAAAATAGGCAAATCAATATATTTATATTTAAATGGAGCGCGTTGATGTCTTATGTACTGTAGACATAAGATATATTTTTATAAGAATTCTTATAATTAATGCTATAATTAAAACAAAGTATCAGTATTAAATATAATATTTAAAAGAAACTTCATATTTAAAAAATTATATAGAAATAAATATTAATAGTTAGTCAGTTTTTACTAAATGTAAAAAGGGACCTAAAATATATTTTTAAGCTATTAGTGTTCACCTACAAATCTATTTCTGAAACTTTGGCAACATATTTTAACACGGCTTATTAAGTCGACTTGTAAGTTGTAAGTATGTAACTTTATAACCAAACCAGCTTCACGCTGTATCCCGCACACAGCAGGGTAGGCAGAGGGAATCTAGTGTTAAGACACTCAGTTCCCCACTTTCCGCCAAGTTCTGGAGGCATTGCGTGTTGAATGGCGGAACTTAACGCCGCGCTTTTGTCTCGACACCAGAGCTGAGAAATGAAAATATAAATGTAAATAAATATTTCATTTCCTCCAGTGTGGATCGAACCCACAACCAGTTGATTTTACAGTCACACTATGTGCTCCTGCGCCACGACTGGCCTGAACTTTATAACTATTTAATAAAATCTAAGAAACTGAATTTGAACCGATTTGCAATAATTGTATCATCACAAAACTTTGGGAGATGTACATAGACTACACAATAATATGATAGCGTCGAGCTGGTCTTATAATGGAGCCAGGATGTGAATGGTGGAACTCTTCAGAAATTACTGTGAAATCACTTGAGTTTATATTATTTATATCTCCGATCACTTTCTATAGAATTTGTTACATATATATTTATATAGAAAAACGTGTGTTTTAACTGCATATATATTTTTTCTTTAACTATATATTATTAATTTTAATATATTATATTTTTTCTTTTTTTTCTTTCATCCTTTCATCAGGGTAGGCAGAAGGAATCTGGGAGCCTAGTGTAAGTATATCAATGAGAACGGAGTATCCGTTCTCATTGATATACTTACGTTTCCTACTTATCGCTAAATTGACAACTAGTTTCGTGTTGGGTGGCGGAACTTAACGCCGCGCTTTGCCTCGTTACCAGAGAATAGAAAATGAAAATATCAAATATTTGTTGTTGCAGCGTCAATAGAAATACATCATTTGTGAAAATGTCATCTGTCTAACTGCCATGGCTTATTATATACAATTTGATGGGAGACGGCCGACAGACAGCGGAGTTTTAGTAATAGAATCTCGTTTTATCCTTTTAATAAGGAACACTAAAAAAAGAGATAGCTAGCTTTAGCTTAAACCCATCAGATTATACATAATATAAATGCATGTACATATATTAATTTACGGTCATTTTTACACTGTTGAATTCGGCGTTGAGTTCCGCCACTCAACACGCAATGCCTCCAGAATTCGGTGGAAAGTGGGCAACGGAGTGTCTTAACACTAGGTTCCCTCTGCCTGCCCTGCTGTGTACGGGATACAGCGTGAAGCTGATTTATTACACTTATAATAATTTATAATAATGATAGCTTCAATAGAAAATTTCACGCTTGTATTGATCATGTACATAATACATATGTAATTCGACAAATCCCCAAACCCACACCGGCACGGTGTGGGTTCGATTTACATTCAGGATTTTTTTCATTTCTCTGCTGCGATAGAAAGAGTACGTTGAATGCATCAAGATGCAGTGTCCTGAATTTTCTCTCTGCAGTTTTAATGATAGACAGAAGGAAATTAGAGTTAAGTCACTTCACATTCCATACTTTCACATTCCATACTTTGCCATGTTTTTTTTGTTTTTAATTTCGTGCTGAGTTGCGGCAGAGTGGTCATCGAGCCCACAACCATCGATTTACAATCAAACGTTGTGCTGCTGCACCACTACGGCCTCAAGAGGTTCTTTTAACGACACAAACTATTTTACTTTATCAAAATAAACATTAAAATGGACTTTTCTTTACGTCAAGCAATAAAAACTTAAATAAAAACAACAATATAAAAGAAGCTTTATGTTACAAAGCAATATCGAGAGAGCCAGAAGGCTGCGATATTTTACGATAAAACTGAAATGACTAATATACATTATATAGAATTTGAATTTGAACTTTAAGGGAAAGGAATAAGGTTATTTTTGGCTTAATAATATTTGGATTAGGTCAAACACTAAGTCCAGATACGAATTTTTAAAGGTTTTTAAGATATCTATTTTTAGTACTTTCGTCATCGTGATGCCACTTTGGTTTGTTATTTTGAACGGTAGATAATTATTTTGTGTGTATTTATCCGTATACCTCTTAAATATGTGGCCACCTTGTAGTCCAAGTACCAGTCACTCTTACTGAGTGAAATACTACGCACAGAAGAAACTACGCGGTGTTGAACGCTGCATTTACATATGTTTTTTATAACCCTGAAAAAATCGGACTTTAATTTTATACATAAATCAAGAGAAGTTGCGGTTGCCGAAATTTATTTAGGGAGATGAAAGATCATTCCGTTCTTACAAAAGTAAAACGTGTTTACTGCTATACCGATATTGATGGCCCATCTTAAACGTTGTATTTTAAAAAATAAACATAGAGATACGTAAATATTTACAAATAAAAACATTTTCCCGAGTGGGGCTACAATCCATATTCAATTGACTATTGGGTGTAGACTTGTACAATCAGACATCATGTATGTGTATAATTTTTCAGCTTTATCTCAACGACTAGGTCTACTCATAACATAGCAAGGTGCGTATATAATAAATAAATAAATCAGCTTCACGGTGTATCCCGCACACAGCAGGGTAGGCAGAGGGAACCTAGTGTTAAGACACCCCGTTCCCCACTTTTTGCCGAATTCTGGAGGCATTGCGTATTGAGTGGCAGAACTCAACGCCGCGCTTAACTGGCCTCAAATAAATAATAGTAATAAATGGGTTCTTATATAATAAAACTTAGTGTCAAAACCCTTTGTTCTCTGCTTTATGCCTGGAATTAAGTGACGGAACTCAACGACACGCTTTGTAAAAGTTGTTATCTCCTCACTGTAAACGATTTGCTTATGAGTTTAATCTCCTCGGAGAACTCGGTATGGGCGTATTTAGAGATATTTCCTAGTAGGGGCCTGGACCTTAGCTTTAAATATATATATTTTTTATTTTCATGGCTTTTGTTTCTTAACCCTGAAAAATTAAAAACAAAAAGATAATATTATAATGAATCTGGGGTGGCCACCAGACTTTTCTAGGGTAAGCACGGACTATCCGGCTCCCCCTATTTCTAAGTCAATTGAACTTGAATGATTATATTTAAATTATTTTTATTTTCACTCTCTGATGGACAAATTTGAATGTTGAGTTCCGCCCCTAAACGTGTAGTGTCTTACAACTAGATTTCCTCCCTGCTATAAGGCAAAAAGCGTGAGGCTGCTATTTTCCAGTCATACTAGCATTGACGCTGTATGGAATAAATCACAAGTAAATTTCCTACTATCACTGAGTTATCACGGCGATAAGTCAATATTATCAGGGTCGTAGATTTGAAGGCTGGTGCTAGTAACACCTCGCGTTAGGGTGACCATGTTTGTAAAAATATTTTTTTTCTTACAAAATACACAATTTCAATTTTTTTTATTAGTAATGAAAAAAATGAAATAATAATGCTCCCCTACAAACCCTAACTTACCAATGCCAAATTTAAAATTTTCATATTCAGTAGTTTTGCCTGTGTTTTGTCTGTCAGTCACGCAGTAACAGTAGAGTTTTATACATTAATATTTTCATCTATTAGCTATCACCACATCAGCAATTTTCATGAATTTTTTTTATTATTGTTTTTTATGTACTAAGTTTAGGAAATGTTCACATGAATATATATATATATATATATATATATATATATATATATATATATATATATATATATATATATATATATATATATATATATATAACCTATAAGTAATTCTTCAATCAATAAAATCTTTACCAGGAACCCCGCATAATTTAAAGAGGTCCCGACTGTTAATCCTAATAAACTATTGGGCTTGTTTATTTTCTTATTAGTTTTATGCAGTCGGGGTTTTTGTTTTTACAAATATTTTTTTTATATACTACATATTATTAAACACTGAGCTTGAAAAGCGTTTGGCAGTAGTAAAAGGATTTCCCGAAATTCCCAGGGAACAGGTACAGTCATATGGGGCCTTTATACAATAATATTTTAAAGTATTACTGATAAAGTACGGCTTTTACAACTTATGTATTTAAACAAGATAGAAAGTACAAGATTTGAACCCACGCTTGTTTAACAACAACTTGTTCCTCATGTTCTGTTTAAAGTTTATTAGAAAATTTGATTTGTAGTATTGATCCGTTTTTTGTTTATGATGGCGTGTATGACATTCGTTCTTTCTTGTACCAAAATATATTTTAATACGAAATTAAAATACGGCCAACGTACGAAATTAAAGAACGTACCAATGTCTTAATTGTGGTTTTCATATTTCATATTTGTGATTTACTTATAAATTTGGCACTATCGTGGCATAGGGCCACAAGTGTGCGTTTGTAAACGCGACGTTGCGCGTTTGATTCTCACTCGGGGCATAAAATATTTAAAATTTAAATTTCATCGCTCCGGTAAGCAAGCAAAACGCTGCCTTGAATTCGCCACAAATGGGGAATAAAAGTGTCTGAATGAGTTACGTATACATATACATGAAGCTAAAAAAATCTCATAAATTTTCATTTTTAAGATTTTTACCTTTA
>JAJHJA010001118.1:0-130199 GCA_021202915.1 Heliconius himera | reverse complement strand
TATAAAAATTGTCGAATAAAAAAACGCTACGTTAAATATTTTATACGTACGTTTTCTAAATAAACATAAATCACACAATTTCTACTATCAAAAAAAATATATAACGAAGAAATTGTGGTTCTAATTTCCGAAATTTTGGCCGCGTTTACCGCCAGCCGGGCTAGGCCTTTACGTAAACACAGGCTATATTAAAACACTGCTGTCTCTAAATTTAGAGTAAGCAATTATTCAAAAGTGAATGTAAAAGACATGCTGAGCTCTCGCAGTTTTTAATTTAAGTTCTCGTTATTGCAACTGTCTGACACCTTGCTCCAATTATGGCGGGTTTTAGCGAGTTGTTTTTATGCAATTAATGCTCGTTGAGAGGTCAAAGTTTCATTAGAATTTTGTAATAACATTTTGGGAATGATATATGTACATATAATCTAACCGAGACACAGGTGACACGAGTAGGCGATCATCAAACGTCTCGCATTTGTAGTAATGTTACTGAACTTGTTTTTATCATAATATTGTCTATTTTTGACCGCCGATGCTAAAAGTAGACTATTATGAGTTTGACATTGTACATGTGCGTCTGTCCGTGCCATTGTAGCTCCTAAATTAATGTACTAATTTTAATGTGTGTTTTTGTTATAACGCTAACGTGTTCGATATTTATCTTCTTAGCAACGATCAGGTATTTATAGACGTTGCAAAAAAGTAATATTCTCCACCGTTCACTCTGTTGAACAGACTGTCCTTTAAAACACTGAAACAGAATTTTAAAATTTTCTTCAAGTGGGAAAGCGTCTACCATTCTTTGTGTCCACCGTGAGAGTACTTCACGATGTAGAAGAAAGTATTAGCCACACTGTTCTACACTTTTCATCTTTCTAGAAAAAATGTATAATTTTATTATAAATATATATGTAATGTCTTCCACTAATTGGAATTCGAACTCACTACTATTACTACGTGTGTGTCTAACATATGTGATCACGTAGTAATTACAAATTGACAGCGTTAATTGAAATACATAATTAAAAGGCTACATTGAGGCCAGTCGTGACGCAGGGCCAGCACAAACGTAAGACTGTATATGCGACAGGTTATGGATTTGATTCCCAATTGAAGATATGAAATATTTTATATATTTTTTCTTTTCTCTTGAAAGGATAGAAAGCCAAAGCGCGGCGTTGAGTTTCGCCACTCAACACGCAGTATCTCCTAAATTCGAAGGAAAATGAGGAATGGGAGTGTCTTAATGGGAATGGAATGTCCTACCACAGGTTTACAAATTCCCTCTGCCTACCCTGCTGCGTGCGGGGTACAATGTGAAGCTAAAAAAGATACTAGAAAGTCTTTCAGTCAGTCAGTTTAATTTTCCACCCACTTTTTACATTACCATTCTAAATCTTACCTTACTATTTTCACACGTACTTACCTATAATGCGCTTTAATACTTAACAATTATTTTTTGGAAATATCACTTATCGCCTATTACTATTTATATTTAAATATCACTGTTACATCAATAAACTCGAGAAGATGGAATACCTCTGAAAGTTCGTAAATACCTTCTTCAAAGATTCTTGACCCCTAAACTCCCTCGGGCTCTAACCCGTTGTAAAGTTCTAACAGTAGCTGTCACATACAAAAGGCTTAACAAGATATTTGATATTTCACGCAACACGAGCAAACGATATAACTTGACGTTAAATGTATAACTACTTGAGGGTGAGGATTGGTTATGGAGAGGACAACCGTATTTTTGACGTTTTTTTAGAGTAAATTGCTATTTATTTTGACATGGTTTATTTCTTTGAAAAGTGGTTGTGAATAAAAATGTTAGGCCATTTTATATAGTTCTAGTTTATCTCCTTACTTAGTATATATTATCTTCATACTAGCCAGTTGTATATAGCGTCATTTATTTTTTTAATTAAATTTCACTTGTTTTATTTAGTGGAAATTATCTATTTCTTAATCTCAATTGTAAATTATCTGACTTCATTGCAATAAGGAAGTAATATCAGAAATATAATCAGCTTTGCTAACGTAATATGTACTTATACTTACAACTATATGTTCCGGCTTTTGTATTTCGGAACCTCCACTGGGAAATCAATGAATACTTAACTTTGCAAATAATATTAGAGACCGTCGTGGCCCAGAGATACAAGCGTGTGATTGTAAACGTGATGGATGTGGGTTCGATTCCCCTTCGAGGAAATGAAATATTTATTTTTATCATTTTCTCGCTCTGGTAACTCTATGGTTGAGTTCACACGCAATGCCTCTAAAATTTTGCAGAAAGTGGGGAATGGAAATGTTTTAATACTAATTTGCCAGATTCCCTCTACCTACCCTGATATGTGCGTGATATAGCGTGAAGTTAATAAAAACTAGTACAAGACACTTCACTTTTTTAATATTTGTAAAGATTTAAATAAAACGAGCGTTTGATGAAATAAATGAGATATTGTGTAAAACCATTTTTTGTACTCAACTGAAAAGATCGAATGACCGTTACCAAATATAATATCAGATAAAACATGTAATTGGATAACTTTAAATTATATAATTAAAAGTTGTCAAATTACATAGCCGGAATCGATATCATCACTACCGCATATTCGGTGGATATGCGATCGAATAGATCAAATATATATATATATATATATATATATATATATATATATATATATATATATATATATACATATATATATATATATATATAATAGAAGAAAGATATTTTTATTAACTGTTTTATGATTTTCCCCCTAGCATACAAAGTTCCCAATGGGTCCCAGCATAAGCTTAAGATCTGACAACGACATCAAAATAAGCCCCCTATAAATATGTGTAGATCCGAACGTAGGCCCTTTGTCTATAAATTTTATCTGCTATTTTTTATACTACTACAGTTATAAATGCATATTCCTCATTTTCCATTGAAATATGAGTCATTGCGTGTTCACTGCCGGAACTTAACGCTGCACCTTGTTTTAATAAAACAAAAAAAAAAAAATTATTAATTTCAAACACTAACATTGATTGTACACATTTTCGTGTTACCACTCTAGTACGAGTGCAATGTAGCGTTGAGTTCCACACAACATATAATTTCTTGACACTGACGTCTGAAAACTTTCTTAAATCTTAACACCCTACATATATCATCAGAAGTAATTCTAACCAAAAATATAAATGAATTTAAATATTAAATGAAAATGTTTATTCTCATAATTTATAATACAGATTTTCTAACTAATATTCACTATGATATTTTAATATTAAAAGTAGGTACACCGTTTTCCTTTCTAGTTCAATATTAGGGTAAAGTTAAATGCGAAATGAAAAGTTGCTCGGTTACAGGCGTTTATTCAACTCTTTGTATTTTATTTTGATCCCATTCCATTCATTGGTCTCTGCAATTCAACCTTTGTACCGGTGTTTGTGTTCGACAATTGTGACTTATTCATTTTTTTGTATAGTTTCATTATTTTATTTTTCCTATTTTATTCTATTTTTATGATTATGTAATTTAAGGTGATTTTAAATAAATTAATATTTTCCAAAATAAAAATTATTATTTATCTATAAAATAATTAAAATTTGGTACGCTTGTCTAACACCTGTCTAGGTCTTAATACGGTTAAGATAGATGAGATAAGATTCTAAAAAAGTTATGAAATTCCTAGGTATATATTGTACGTATACGACATGACCACTAGTTAATACTAAGGAGAAAATATAATCATTATATTTTTTATGAATTCTTATTATTCAAAAACAATAATTTACTTATTATTTCCGAACAATTTGAATCTACGGAACAAAAGAAAGAATCTTAAAAATCAACTTTATTTCTTGAGTACCAAGATAAAAATTATCTTGTATTTGTATGATAAAGGCATATAAAGCCATTGCAAGATCCAATTACTGTAATAACAGCCGTTTCGCAACAAGCAGCGCTAGTTGTTATTTTAACTTCAAATGTTAGAATATATATATTCGATGATGTTCTTTCGTTTACAAGAAAAATGCAGTCAACTCAATATATAAACATTTTATATTGAAAATATGTATAAAAGAACATGTATTTGATTAAAATAAATGTTTTACTTTTATTTATGTACAAGAAAAGAAGATCAATGTCTCAAATTCGCGTGGAAAGCGGAGAATAGAATGTATTGACGCTAGGTTTTCTTTTTGTTTAACTTAAAATATTAATTCGAAATTTTGACCTGGAAATATATTTGACCAATTGCATAGACTACGCTATAGTGATAGAAAATATAGCGCTTAGTTCTATTTCTTACACAATATTTCAAATTCTAGTGAAAAGCAGAGAAGGAACTGTCTTACTGCCAGAGGGTGGTCGACTTAAGGAAGCTGGTCACCAACTTACCTTACTCGAGTAGGCCCGGGCAGGTGACCCGCTTGATCACCCTTGACTCCACAAGATGTCTAGCCGTCTCCTGCTTCCGCTGATAAATATATTCGCGCTCCAATATACAAGCGCGGAGGTGAGTTTTGTCATTTCTTCATATCTACTTGTTATCTAACATTTAAAGCTAACAAATACCAAAACATTCACTATGGAACAAGCGACATGAATGGAATAAGCTATTGTTATAATAATATCTGTGCTATAATAAACATCTCAAGCGTGCAAAGTTTTAACCGCTAAGGGAACTAAATAATCTATCTTTTATATTTTTGCAGGATATCTGCCACCATTTTTAAGATGAGATGCTTATTTCACGGCATAATAGCTTATATTTAATAAGAAAAAGCTTGAGATTAAGAAATCAGCTAACAATACAGCCGTTTAGTGCTATTGTTTGTAAGACAATTGAAATATTGTGATAGTTGACATAAAATAAAATTTCTTAAAAGAGCATTTTCTTTCAAAATGATTGTCTCGGTTTTATATCAACTGCATTGATTTTAAGGTTGATTATTTAAATTATACTAGACTAATTATTATTATACAGAGTATATATATTGTATCGGGTGTGCATGCGTGACCAATTCGACTTCTACTTGAACATTTTTTCTCAAGGAGGTCGTTTTTTCCCATCTTCACGTTGTGTTTCGGTAGGTATGTAGCATGGTAGGCAGAGAAAGCCTAGGATTAAGACACTCCACTCCCCCACTAGGCATTGGTTGAGTTGAGTGGCGGAACTGAACGCCGCCGCCTCGACACCAGAGCGAAGAAATGTAAACAATAAATATTTCATTTCCTCGTGTAAAAATCGAATTCACAATCTGTCGCCTTAACTTGTGGCTTAAGGAGCTTATTATATATCGTTCGGTAACTTTTATATCGATTTACATATTTTATTAGTTGGATTTATCCAATTAATAAAATAATCATATGAATAAAATAGGTATTTCAAGTAACTCTATATGAGTATAATTTCATAGTAAAGTCTTCTTATGAATATAACACAGTATCTTTCGAATAGCAAGGTAGGCAGAGATAGCCTAATGTGGTTCCTCATCTCTGCTGACACCAGAGCGGGGAATCGAAAATAATTCTCAAAAATAATCCTACGTATAAATTAAAAACTGACCTATCATTCAGGATGGCCTCGATTAGATCATCATAAAAATCTTCATAGAAAATATTATCAGTCTAAACACACTTAAGTTAACGTAAGCTAAGCTCGTTCAAGGGAGTTGTTACCATATAACTTTATTATGCATCCTATTTACTACAGAGTTGTTCCGTATTCATAAAACGGTATATTGACGAACGCACGAGAGCTTACATAAAATTCCTCGACTCTTAAAAATCCCGCATCAATAGACATGAGATATGAATACGTTTCCAATATTGAGTACTATTTTTGATACAGTACGGTACAGTACAGCTATTGCAATTTTATAAAGTTATGCTTCTTAGTTCTTTTTATATTTCTTTTTATCTTCAGAAATAATATAGTTACAGATTTTGTCATTTTGCATTATGAAATAAATATTTAATATACGTAAGAGGTCCTATTCAATTTTTTTAAGTTAACTATAGCAATGACAAAAGCTGTGACTGATATTGTACTATTCACTCACACTCATTCACTTTTTCTTTCTTTCCAAAAACCTTCATTCATTATGATGTAAGTATGAATATTCAAAAACATAGGTCAAAACAAAACAAAAAAATATATAAAATACAAAAAAATATATTATTCATGTATCTAAAAACTATTTTAAAATTGTAAAATGTACGTAAAAAAGAGCACAATTAAAACTAATTGCTCCGTCGGAAATATTCAACGAGATTAAGCGTCAAAGAAGTTTCCTGTCTGCGTGAACTTTTAATGAAATCAACAGAATAACGGCTGACATTATTCTATCTAAGTGCATTTGGGGTAATTAATCACAACAGCAATATTGCACTCAGTGAAAGTAAAAAAATGGGGTAAGATTTTTGGAATCAGTTTTTAAATATAGCAGGAGAACTAGTGCTCAGACGCTGCGTCCTCTATTTTCCGCCTATTTTTTAAAACATTGTATTATGGAGTGGCGGAGCTTAAAGCTAAACTTTCCCAGATTGAGGAAAACCATATAAAAAAACAACTCCGTCCCGAGGCCCTCGTGGCGCGGGCATAAGCGTGTCATTTAAGACGCGACGGTTTTTGGGTTCGATTCCAGCTCAAGCAAATTAACTATTTAATAATTTTATTTATTCGATCTACTAATAAGCCAAAACGCAGCATTGTAATTTTATAATAAGTTAAATTAGCACATACTTCTAGTGTTGATAGTTATACATTTTCAAGAGAAAATCTTAAAATATCTTTTAAAATTTATGCGATTTTGCTGGAACTGCAAGAGACCTGGGGGCTTCTGACACATTGTCGTAAAAAACTGTATCCAAAAGTATTTGATTGAATATATGTACTGTATGTGACTGGACTGTAAATATGACAGACTAAGGACTCCATTTCCACTCCAAGAAATGAAATATTTTAATGTATTGAAACAGACAAGAGATACTGATTATTCAATCTTTACGAGTAGCCAAGGTGAATGGACTGCCAAACTGTCATCTCTTTTCCCTAGTCCACTGACATCAACCGTTTCATACATATTCGTATTCTTTGTCCTCATACTTTGCACGTGACCTTCCCTCCAGTATCATCGAACGTCTTCCTCTGTCTATCTCAATTGTGTTTTTCCAATTTAAAATTAACTTTTAGTTTTATTATTAACGAAATATAAATATCACTTCAATAAAACAGAAACGAGCATAGTAAACAATACCTCATTTTGCTTAATATGCATCATTTATTTGTTTCATTTCACCTTAAGACGTATATGTTTTATGTACATATTTTATTTATACTTGAATTCCCTTTGGTATGCTACTTGAACTTTAAAATTTGATTTTTCTAATCCTCATATGGTCCTTACCACTGCTGTGGCTACCTGAGAATGTTGCTACTAATGTAGAGCTGGTGCAAGATTGTATTGAAAGTGTATTATTTTAATTTAATTTTCTTTTGAGGTTACCATTGTTTGATACTTAATTTAAAATAAAATAAAAATTAAATGACCAAAGTAGTACAAGAGACGATAATGACTTTTTTTTTAGTACACACTTGGTAAAAAACGGGTAAAATAAAACAACCATAAATATGTAATAGATTATTTTTATATAGATATTCTACAAATAGATATTTCTCAAGCAGTGTGTCACGGGAGTCATTTAAATATTTGTAGGCCGCTGGAAATAAGACTGAAATTCTGTGCTGAGTGTAATTTGAATGTCAACGTTACGTAAGTGTCGCGCGGTTATTTAAACCTCTCTATGTACGCTGCAGGTAGATCTTACTTTGTAACGGAGCACGCAAATAAAAGTATTAAAAGAAGATGAGAATCTTATATTAAGATAGAAAGATAGATAAAATTCTTTATTGCATACACAGTTTATAAATCATAAGTACTTACAATAATAAAAGAAACCATAATCTTTCGACTTCGAATAAATAGAATATAGTTTCGAATATAAACTTCAAATTAGAACTATCATAAGGAAGTAAGCAAAATTCTAGATGCATCCCCATCTAATGAACAGATCAAATAGAAAAACTGTTTGTAGCGATTCTTAATCCTCTCATATAATTTGTAAACAAGACCGCTAACGTGTATGTGGATCACGTAACCTGTATAGACAGAGTGTTTTATATTATTACATTAAAAATATAAAATATCGTTTTAGGTAGGTTTTTTTTCAGTTTCACGCTGTATTCCGCATAGGGTAGTAATAAGGCACTTCGTTCCCCTGTTTCCGCCGAAATTTGGAGGCATTGCGTGCCTGAATGCCGCGCTCTGCCTCGGTACCAGAGCGTAGAAATGATAATAGTAAATATTTATTTTTTATATAAAAAGCTCAATAAAACCTGTATCTAAATAAAACTATTTATATTTAGAGTTTTTAGAAAAATGTCATCAAATCCTAATTCAGACATAGGAAACATCCTTCAAAAGAGATCAATATCAAGTAATAACAACATTACGTTACCAGTGATGAATATTTCATTTCGCATCTGTTCTTCATACGGTCTGAAAATTAAACGTCACATTGTTCATACTTTTACTTGAGAAGTTAAGTATAAGAAAATTGTTCTATGGAATATTTTAAAGGAAAAAGTAATATCTTTGTTTCTAAAGTATATATCAAATTACAAGTTAACTAGCAGAAATGCTTGGGTTTGTCCGTGATGTTATATAAATTTTGACAATTTAAAAATTAAATTATTTAAAATTAAATTAATGATGATAACACGAGGCGTTTTTAATAATTTGTGATAGTGATGAGGCAAAATCTGTGGCTGTAAAGTCGACCACCAACACGAAATGCCTCAAAAATTGGATCCAAAGTGGGGAACGGAAGTGTCTAAAAGGAAACGGAGTGACTTTAGGTGCCCAGGTTTTCTCTACCTATCCTGCTATGTGCGAGATATAGAGTAATGCTATACCTACGGCAAAATGTTTACTGATGTAAATATGTATAATAGTTCTAAAATAAGTACAATTATATTTATCCTTATACAAAAATATATTTTAGCAGCAAACGTACTCACATACGGAAGGAAAATCCGTGACAATATCGAGTCCAGACGAATACTTCAATAAGTAATGTTATTGCTACAGAAGTCGTAGTAAAAAACATAGCAATGTATTACGCGCCCTCTCGGGACTCCCTCACTTTCGTACTCTTTATGTAAATGCTCTCGGTATTCCCTTATTTTATTTGCTTTAAAAGTGTAATAGATTACTGTGAATTGTCATTATTGAATATTTGATTGTTTGATAAATTTATGAAAATCATCTAAACGATATTTTACAGCGGTTTTATTGTATAGGTATACTCGTATAAGTATTCTTTTTTTATTTCATTAGAAATTATGGCATTAGCCAGCAAGTTTGTATGCGTGAACTTTGTAATCATTTCTATACTCCTTTTTTTTAAGACATTGCCAGTGAATAGCAGAACTGTACACCGGAAATGGACTTACAACTGTTCCATTTACAGTCATTGTCTTACCGTTTTACGATAGTTACAATTTTATATAATTTTAATTTGTTAAAAAAACTGAATAAAAAAAAATTAAACTTTATTAATTTTGATAAAGTGTAATTTCCTTATTTCTTAAGCTGAACAGAAACATATCAATACAAAAAGAATTTCTGCCTGATAGTTATCTGTCAGTTACTCACATTCCTACCTGATAAAATATATAAAATAAATCTACAAGAATCTGTTACGCATTGATAATTATATAAACCAGGAGGCATAATGGTAAAAGTTTGCGGTGTTTCGATATGTCAACAAAAATAAACTAGTGGGGGAAAAATATCACCAAGCCTTTGACAAATGGGTGAAATAAATCATAGGACCTCGGAGAGGAGAGGAGTGAACAACTAAATTTTCTTTAAACTTTGACAAGTGAACCTCTGCACTGCAATATTGGATAGAAACTCTTTTTAACATCTTGATTAGTTTTGTGTTGCTTGCATAGGAATAGTTTGTGGTCACCTTGGTACAGTGGGGCAGGACTTGTAAACGTAATGGTTGTAGGTTTGATATTCACTCGGGAGATTGATAAATCGTTATAAAATTATTATTAGTGAGAAGTATAAAGTTAAAATAAATTAAACAGCACATATTTACATGAATATTTTAATATGAGTTATTTTTTTTACTAAAATATAATTTGAGGCCGTCGTGGCGCAGGAGCACAAGGGTGTGACTGTAACGCGACGGTTGTGGGTTCGATCCCCACTCTAGGAAATGAAATATTTATTTAAATATATATTTTCATTTCTTCGCTCTGGTGTCGCGGCAAAGACCGGCGTTGAGTTCCGCCACACAACACACAATACTTAACATTAGGTTCCCTCTGCCTACCCTGCCCTGTGCGGGATACAGCGTGAAGCTGATTTAATGTTTATTTAAAATATAATTTCACCACATTATAATAGGTTATAATGGGGAAAAATAAGAAGAACAACAAGATGTACTATTGTTTCTTTTCTATAATATTTATGTTATTGGGAACTGAAATGGAGTACCTATTAAGATATAGTATTTATTTCGGAATATAAGATAATTTTACACCACGCTTAGATACCGTTCCAGTGTTGTAGCCAATTAAGCTTGGTTGGACGTTCACATCTCGCCACATAGAAACTTTCATTCGGTTATTACAACTTTTGTTGTTAGTACCTACCTCTGTGGAAAGAGTTCAGTGAAATTGCTATAGCCATAGAGGTTAGAACAGAGTAGTTTCATTTTATGAAAAAGGATGCTCTAAATTCTAGGCCAGACGTGACGCAGGGACGCGAGTGTGACTGTAAACGAGACAGGTTGTGGATTCGATTCCCACTTGAGGAAATGAAATATTTAATATTTTCATATATATACGAAGATTGTGCAACGTAGTAAAAATAAATATTTGAACCATCGATAATTGTTCAGTAGTGAATACTATTATATATTTACTTATATTATAAGTGAGATTCAAATTGGCCCCGATACTAGATTAATAATTAAATATTGATATAGCGTCTTGTAGGCGCCACGCTGTGAAGACACACTATAAGCGATATATATTTAATATAGCATATGATAATTTAAAGAAATAGGCCAGGACAGTCGTGGCGCAGTGGCACTAGCGTGCGACTGTAATTTTGACAGGTCGTCAAAAGATAAAATAATTAGTATTTTTATTTGCTCTCTATGTTAACGAGGCAATGCAATGCCTCTGGAATTCGGCGAAAGTTGAGGAACGTAATGTCTTAATACTAGGTTCCCAGGTTCCCTTTGCCTACCCTACTATATGCGGGGTAAAGTGTGAAGCTAAAACATACTGCTGATACTAAAACACTGCTGATACTTTAGACAAATAATTAGAATGAAAAATATATTTCAGAACATTAGACACGCCATAGGATGTCAACGTCAGGAACGTCAAGAGGATGAAACTGAAAAACGCGCTGTTTTTCAGATTCAATTCCTGCAGTATAAACGATAGTTTAATTAGTATTCAGTGAGCTCTATCCTTTTACTTTTTAATTTCTGCGATCAATGGTTTATTTTAAATCTTACTATTTTCGTTGTTATTTTTGCATTTATTATTATTTATAATTATATTGTATAAAATGTAAATAAACTTGTCTTCAAAATTTATATATAAACAGGGCAATAAGACAATAAAGGTCCGCAGTTTACCGCAATTTTTCATATATAATGAGTGCATATGCTCGTAAACTTAAATTTTTTTTTTTTTATAAATTGTACTTCTCGTTGATATCTTATAGGTACTCCTAAAATTGGTACGGAAGCCTTGGTAGGTGAGTCTAGCAATTAACCGGTTTTTATTATAATAATTTATTTATACTTACAAATATTTAGAAGGGAGGCCAGTCGTGGCGCAGCGGCACGAAATATGACTGTAAAACCGACTGGTTGTGGGTTCGATCCCCACTCGAGGAGATGAAATATTTACTTAAATTTATATTTCCATTTCTGCTCTGGTGTCAAGGATAAACACGGCGTTAAGTTCAACACGCAATGCCTCGGCGGAAAGTGAGGAACTGAAGTGTCTTAACAATATGTTCCCTCTGCCTACCCTGCTGTGTGCGGCTCAGCGTGAAGCTGATTTATTTACTTAGTAGAAAACATTTCTAAACAAAATAAATCTGTGTAAATTTGTAATTTAGTTGAACATCCTCGTAAATTAGTTTCATTTATCCAGCACTGAAACGTTGGCTGGGCAAAGTTTGAAGCCAACTTCTGTTAGTTGGAATTTTTTTACGATAGCTATTGGAAATTTTAAGTAATAAAATCAGTTTTAAAACCCGATTTTACTCGATGTTGCAGATAAAACTCCTCGCAGAGTTTGTAATGTCCGCGTTAAATGAACTGTACATGAGGAGAAGCACTCAGCGTCAGCACTTCCATCTTGACGATAAAAGGTTTAAAAGATAAAGCTTTATCCCGCAAATACATCCATAACATTTTTATTATGATGTCTTGTAAAATGGTGATAAGAATTTCTGTGTTGTCGTCATACAATTAATTCCAGTCTTAATAGTATGTTGTTATGTATTTTTGTTGTATGAAATTTGTAGATTCTTTCTAAAAAGTAATACATAGTGTTGTTTCGTTTATTAATTGCTTTTATTGCTTATAAGCTAATTAAATTTAATATGTTTTTTATATTTTTTTAGCTTTGCACTGTATCCCGCATGTAGAAGGAGAGGGAGTCCAATGTTAAGACAATCCGCACCCCACTTTCTACCGTATTCTGGAGGCGTATCGAGTGGCAGACGTCAACGCTGCCCTTTGCCTCGACACCAGAGCGACGAAATTAAAATAATAAATATTTCATATCCTCAAATGGAAATCGAACCCACAACCCGTTGCGTTTACAGGTACACGCTTGTGCCCCTGGGCCACGACTGGCCATGACTGTAACGCTCATATTTAATTTTTAATTGAAAAATAATATTTTAAACGTAAGCAAAATTTTTAAAAATATGGTAAATTAATTGTCGGAGTCATTTTAAAAATGGCTATGCATGAAAATTTATTAGTATAGTATAGTATAGTTTTTGATAATTAATTCCAATAGATTTTATAGCTGCACTCTCTATAATGCATTTAGCATTGACGTAGTGTCAAAGTATTCCGCTTCCTACATATCATAAAGTTTTTGCGTGTTGAGTGTCTCACCTCAACGCCGGACTTTACCCTGTGACTTTAACAGAGCGAGGAAATAAGAATAATTTGTTCACCCGAGTGGGCATCAAACATATAATTATATACTAGCGACTCGCCCACGGCTTCGCCCGCTTAAAATACATGATTATTGATTTAATAAGCAGAATTGATTGAGAACTATAATGACTTCTAATATGATTTTTTTACGACATTATCGTCAAAGAATTTTTGATTGTTTTAAATAAAAAAATACGACCATTGTTGATATTTGATATTTATAAAATATACATAAAGCTAATTATTTATTACACGTATATACTTTTGTAACTTTATGTTCTTTTTACCTATATAATATACTTACTCTGTTAAATGTGCTGATGTCAGTGAATAATTTAATTTACTCATTCAGAAACAGCCTTAAATGTTAAATTATTGATTTGAAGTATTCATAACATTCTTTGTAAAATAACTGTAATAATTGCATATTAACTCCTGTACAGTTTTTAAATTAGTTACATATATTATATGAACGAACCAACCAAAAATTCTTTGTATTTACTTGATATTTCTTTCAAGATCGTTCTTTATCTCTGTGTTGAATTAATTACGACTTCTTTCAAATGACGATACCTTTTTTTAACAAAAACTTTTTTAAACTAAACTATAGTAGTTAAGTTGAGTTAAAACAAAGCAATTGTTGAAATTTTCAAGTAAATCGGTTCAGTACTTTCAGAGAAAAATGTGGACAAAAATATGTCGACAGACAGACAGACAGACGGACAGACAGACAGACACACAGACAGACAGACAGACAAGAAATTCAAAAAAAATATTTTTGCTTTCTATTATTCTTTTTAAGTGTCCCTCTATCCATTTCAGTCAAAATTACTAAATGTACAGACAAAATATTTTTACTGTCTTATTATATATAGACATTTGCTACGACGCTACGCCATAACCGTCGCTAACAATAAGTGAATATTGTGTTACAATGTTAGGTGAGTACAAACGTATAGTAAATAAGTATGTATTATGCTTCACGCTTTATCCCGCGTATAGCAGGTTGTCAGAAGAAACCTGGGAATCTAGTGTTAAGACACTCCGTTCCTCCTAAAATATTTCAATTTTATGCCTTTCGCCTAATTGTGTAGGCATTGCGTGTTGAGTAACGGAACTCAACGCCGCATTTTGTCTCAACTCCAGAGCTAAAACAAAAATATTAAATAAATAACTTCCTCGAGTCAGAATCGAACCCAATATTATTATACATACTGTTGCTTATAAGGAAGAGCATCAAAATAAGATGATTACTTAAGATACAGAGTATTTCTGTTAAAAATCTTTCTTTTGTACTTTAAGAAAAGCTTACGGCAATATACGAAATTTCATACGAATTTTGCAAGTAGGTAAATTATATCTGTATAAGATCTAGCTGAGGCTTAGATTATATAGATGTATATAGATACAGAGTGTTTTTGTCATCACCACTTTAAATAAAACCATAGTTTTAACTACTCTATAAAAACTTAATATAATTAAATCAAAAGAGAATGAAAAAAAAATTTTTTAGATTTTTTTTCAATAAATGAAAAAGTGATTTGTTTGAAGTAATATAAAACTATCGTTGTAAAATAAAATTTCATTTGTCAGGAATGACGCACACAGACACAAACCTATGAAAGCGATAACGCCGCACACACTCATTCATGAAATTGAGTCGTAGCTATCAGCGGCAATGTTGAATTGCGTAATAAGATATGATCGGCATTGTTTAGTAGTATACTCGTATTTACAGTAGTAGGTGTTTACGTCATTGGTACCTATTTGTAACTGCATCACACGAAATAGAGGTATGGATAAAAGAAATCCTACGTTTAAAGCGTTCAGGTATCGTGATTAATTTCTTTAGATATGGGTTTCATTAGGTTACCTATATATGTATGTGGAATACAGTGGAGATTTTTCTGTACTCTACATACATATTTCTTTTCTAAGTGTGGAATAACACTTCAAAAATGTTAAAAATATCTAGTTAATAGCATTATCTCTTGCCAAACGATAATTTTTAGTAATTAACTTTGGATAGAGGAAATTTGTAAAAATCTCCATACAGAGATGCTAACAACATAAATAAGTTGTAACAAGCGTATAAAAACTTTGACGTAGCTTGATCAGAACGTATGGCTTAGTGGTCAGAGCGCCTGGTCGGTTACCAGGAGGCGCGAGTTCGATTCCCGCTACGTTCAAATTTTTATACGTTTTCTAAATAAGTATATAGTGGAGAACTCAAAAAAATTATAAAAAAAAAATATTTTGGCAAAATTTCTCCAACAAACAAGAAATGATAACAAACGAACGGTGACTGACGCACCTTAGAGATTTGTTAGAGACGTGTCATACTACTTTTAACTTTCTTACATCCGATTAAACGACCTTAGACGTAAATATGTGCAATAGTAGTAGTCTTAAAAGCCCCTATTATATTATATTATATTATATTATATTATATTTTTGCGTAATTATTGTTCTATTAATTATAGTTACATCCTCCTTTTATCAAACCTAGTGTTAAGGGACTCCGTTCACATTAAAATACTTTTGTTCAACACTTTCCACCGAATTCTGTTGAAAATTCTTGCATTGGGTACCTATTGTACATATATACTATATAGAAATAGTACATGACAATTTCTATAATAAAGGAAAAACGAAAAAAATGCATAAGCCATATTTTACATTAATTTATATAAAAAATGAATAAAAAATGTGTGGATATGTTGATAAAGTCACTCAGCCGGTCGGGAGCTTCCGTACACAGTTTGTTAAGCAATGAAAAATGTTAGTTGTGTTCTGACAGCCCCTGATAGCTGTGTGAGATGCTTTTCGGACTTCCTTTTACGGTTTATATAAACTAGAACGTAAAATATTATTAAAGCTTACGGATTTTTGTTAAATTCTTTGTCTATTAGCTTTTTATGTCTAAATTTTAAGGAATTAATGGTTTTTGTAATTTTTTTATTTCATATTATCAGAAACACAGTAATCAGTTTCACACTGTATCCCGCACACAACAGGCAGAGAAAGGCCTAGTGTTAAGAAACGTGCTTCTTACTTTCCACCAAATTCTGAATATATATCGTGTTGAGTGGCGGAACTCAATACATAACTATAAGAGTTTGCTTAAACTTTTATAATATTCATTTCAGTTCTCTTAGAGCGTGTACGGCTAAAAGGAGATTGATATAAACGTACCTGGTATGAGTTATTTTCATACTGTTATATAAGGCATTTTTTCCTCATTTCAAACATCGTATTTCTTTTTAGTTATACATTATCAATACACTTTCAACATTGAATAGTGATTCTTTCTTCTATTTAAACATCTTCACTATAGACTTTTAAGCTTTTAATAAATGTAAAAAGACAAAATGTATATAATAAAGAAAAATGCCAGGTGAAAGAATTGTATGTAGAATGATGAAATTATTTTAAAATCTTACTTTGTGGGTTCGATCCCTACTCGAAGAAATAAAATATTTATTATACATACCTAGTTTAATGTGCAAGGAAATCTAATTATTGTGAAAAAGGAGACCGTGTCAAAGGTAAATTATAGATTCTAGAATAGGTAATTAGAGCGTGGATGCACATGAGCTAATACAATATTAGAGTGTTACTAATTGTCTAGACGAGTGGACGACAGACAGAGTGGCTTGTAGGTTCTAACCCAACTGTAGAGACAGCTATCGTCGTTTACCTTGCCTGACTATAAGGCATACGGCGTTGGGTTACTACACAACTTAAATCTTAATGTATGTTTTGATTAGAATCTAACGGAAAAACTTAAATTTCACCGTTTTATACGTTGAGTTTATTCGTTATATATTTTTCCCCAATAAGAATATGATATATAAAAATATGAAATTAATTAATATAAAAATTGAGTGAAGCTTTTATTTTGTCTTATTTATTTTGGCGCAAACGTCTAAATTGATTGTTAAAATATGAAATGAATCCTGGCATACGGCCAAATAGACGAATCATGGGTATTTTAAACAAGGTTTTTATTTTGTTTTATTGCTCTGCATTGAGATTATGGAAATAGTTTAAAAAAATGCTGAAATTTAATATTCATTCCAAAATATTAATACTAGTCGTCGTTACCCGAAGCTTTGTTTTTATGTAGATTTTCGTCGTTTATGTAGGAAATCCTGTATTTCCCTATTAAAATCAGCTTCACGCTGTATCCCGCACACAGCAGGGTACGCAGAGGGAACTTAATGTTAGCACTGCGCTCCCCACTTTCTGCCGAATTCTGGAGGCATTGCGTGTTGAGTGGCAGAACTAAACGCCGCGCTTAGCCTCGACACCAGAGCGAAGAAATGGAAATATAAATTTAAGTAAATATTTCATCTCTTCGAGTGGGGATCGAACCCACAACCGGTCTGTTTTACAGTCACACTTCGTTCCACTGCTTCACGACGACCTCGTTTATTGTAGATTACAATTACAAATCTTTGTTAAGATATTCTATATACCAAAAAAAATATTAATCAGTACAATTTTTTATATTCAAATAGTACCTACATGGTATTTGAGAGGATCTTGCAAGCGTGTAATCCACACACGACTTTCTCCTGCGTTTTACGCTCTAATACAGGTTTAGCTTTGAATATGTTTACTGGAAACCTCAAGTAAGCTGTGTTTTAACATGAGGATTATCATGTTGACTTTTGTTATTTTTATTTAATTACATATTGTGTTCTCTTATTTTTATAATATTAGAATACTATGAAAATTAAGAAGAGTATAGGAATAATTGAGGCCAGTGGTGGAGGAGGGACACAAGTGTGTGACAATAAACTGGTTTGGACTGGTTGTAAAAAATTATATTTTCATTTTTTCACTCTGATATAGAGGCGTGGCGTTGAGTTCCACGAATATAGCATGAAGTTGATTTATGAATAAAAGCTATTGTATGAAAATGGCAAAACATAATGTTAAAGCAAAAAAAATACTATTTCTTATATATTTTACGTAGATTTCCGTTGATTACTTCGTTAAAATCGAAAGGAATTCGCTCTCGACTAGGCGTGTCTATTACACGGCGCATCATAAAGCTGTTTCCGATATGAAGGCGAAAATTGCAAATTTTTCCTCTATAGACTTTGGAAAATCAAATTTCCCACTTGCTTCCTAGATACTTATAGTCAGTATACGATTATTATATGTGTTTTTCATATCATTATATTATACACTAGGTTTTTTTTGCTAACGTGAAAAGAGCTAAAAATAAAATTAAAAAAATTTACGAGGCCGGTCGTGGCGCAGTGGCCCAGGGTGTGACTGTAAAATCGACTGGTTGTGGGTTCGATCCCCACTCGAGGAGATGAAATATTTACTTAAATTTATATTTCCATTTCTTCGCTCTGGTGTCGAGGCAAAACGCGGCGTTGAGTTCTGCCACTGAACACGCAATGCCTCCAAAAATTCGGCAGAAAGTGGTGAACGGAGTGTCTTAACACTAGGTTACCTCTGCCTACCCTGCTGTGAGCGGGATACAGCGTGAAAAGAGCTAGTATATAATAAATAGCGTGAAAATAAAAAAAAGTTTTTTTTTGAGTGGGTTTAAAATCAATAAAAGTAACTATCTTTTACAGACACTCTTTCACTTTACACTACTCTATATTAAGTTTTGTATTCTCACTCTCCCTCTCGTATAATATGAGACAAAACGTGCAGCTTTAAATTCGCTTCAAAGTTCAGTACTTAGTTCTGAAAATGTGTACATGTATGTGCAAACAGACAAAAAACTTAAAGATTATAGATTCATATTTCATTACTATTTCTTTATCATCCTACATTATTTTTTTGTAATATTTTACAGACACTTTTGTTACTGTTGGTATAGAAATAAAATATTATCTGGACATATTTATCATACAAATACATATACCCGGTAGAAATATGCATTTTGAACCTAAAACGTTTAAAATTCTCAACAATTATTAATAATTTACCTATTGAAGAGTCAATAGCAAAGAGAAAAACACCTTTACGTGTTATTCCATTTATGTAACAACTTAGTGTTAAGATATTCCGTTCTCCAATTTCCGCCCAACTTTAGAGACACAGCGTGTTGAGTAGCACATCTCTATATCACGCCTACGAGTAAATCCCTCGAGTGGAAATCGAATTCCCACAAACAAACATCCCGTCAACAGTTATACGCTTCCACTGCGCTACGACAGGCTACACGGGATTGGTACAGGTGTAAATACATATATCATTTATATTCGGTACATAAATGTACGTAAAAAAGTTTTGTGCGAAATTTCACATTTATGGCAAATATTTTCTCATATATGCGGCCATATTTCGTATAACGAGGCGATTTAAAGGATTAATCGACAATAGCATCGTTTTAGTTATAATATGTTTTATATTTCGTTCTGTAATTAATAACATATTTTTAACTGTGAGTTGGGTGTACACCAGTATATATATATATATATATATATATATATATATATATATATATATATATATATATATATATATATATATATATATATTTCAAACACTATATTCCAATCATCATCATTAAGTTCTCATTTATTAATGTTACAAATATTAACAAAAATAATAAACCATTCTGTTTATCCTTACAGCTTACAGTTTCAGATAAACGTGAGTAACTATAGAAATAAGAATATTTGTTTCGCCCTCTGACAAAAACAATTCTATTAGTTAACTTTTTATCTACAGATATATACCAATTTATTTTATATATATTCAAGAGCAAACGGTTGGTTTGGTTTTGCGGTAATTTAAACGTTGATAAAATAAACGACCTCCATCTGCATTCGACAACCTCAAATGAAAAAAGGATTTATTTAGTGTGCGATGTAATGAAACTCTATTTAACAGAATGTTATTATTTTTAAATAACAACAAGTATTTTATATCAGTAAAGTCCTCTATAAAGTTTTATGTTTTAATTTACCTAAAAAAAGTTACTATTTTCTGCTCTGTCATATCAAAGCGCGGCGTTGCGAGCGCGCGTCCCACACATAATGTCATGAAAATTGGGTGGGAAGTAGGGAACGGCCCTCTGCCTATCTCGCCGAATGTGGAAAAAAACGTTTAGCTAAAAACAAAAGATGTACCAAATAAAACAAATGACAATATATGCAGGAGTAAAGAAATTTTATACAAATATTTTCAATAAAAGAAATTTAAACAAAAATCTCTTCTAAATAAATCTACTCTATTAAGAATTAGAACAAATCAATTTTAAGCAAAAATTATGCGTATTTTCCTTTACATACGTCTCCCGCGTGATCTGAGAAGGGATCTGAGATTATCCAGTCAATGATTTGTAAAAGATCCTCAGGCCTATATTTGAATCACAAGTTCGAAGGACTGTTTGTAGTTCATCGCCCTGCACCGTGACGGTCTCAGTGCCCGCTCGGTGTGTCACGTCATCTGTTGTGTACACTTTACAATCATTGTTAGCGATATATAATTGTAATTATATATTTTATCATGATTTTTCATATTATTACTGCTGAAATGTCATTTTAAATATAATTTTATATTTAATGTGTTTAATAGTAATGTATGAAAAAACATACACTTTATTGTAACAGTAAAAGATAAACACAAAAATGTAATGGTGGCCTTATCATTAAAAATTATTTCTTACAGGCAGCCAATTGTATGTATCTATAGATATATGTACATACATTGCAAAATATGAAAAGTCTGAATAGTAAGATAAAAAATAAAAGATAGGTAAAAAGTAAACGAGAAATATAATTATAATAAAAAAAATCTTCCCATATGCATTATCCGGACTGGATGTTTGATAAAAACAATGTTTATATTTCATTTCTATACTTACAAACTGTAAAGTTTAAAAACAAGTCTCCGCTCGTATACAGTACTACTGGTCCACGAGATAGACTAACTTCGGCAGTTTCACAACTCAAATCCGACTGATAAGTACCGGCGAATGGCAGAGAGGGCGGTAAGAGATTTGTACGTAATAATACCTTTATATTTCAAGTACTTCTTATGTATTCTTTTATACTTTGTGATGTACTTCATATCTTCATTTTTTAAATAAATAATAGAGTTTGAGAATTAATATACGTAGATATAAAGTATATTTATCAATTTATTTATTATTATGAGGCCAGTGGTAGCGCAGTGGCACGAGGTGTGACTGTAAAACCGACTGGTTGTGGGTTCGATCCCCACTCGAGGAGATGAAATATTTACTTAAATTTATATTTCCATTTCTTCGCTCTGGTGTCGAGGTTAAGCGCGGCGTTGAGTTCTGCCACTCAACACGCAATGCCTCCAGAAATCGGCAGAAAGTGGGGAACGGAGTGTCTTAACACTAGGTTCCCTCTGCCTACCCTGCTGTGTGCGGGATACAGCGTGAAGCTGATTTAATTTAATTTATTACCGTTGTTTTGTTGGTGCTTTCTTCCTTATATACGCTTTAAAATGTTTGTATTTAGATATACTATAAGATAAGAACAGAAAAATTTTTTTGCTTCACTTAAGACACTTCATTCCCTACTTTCCAGCAAATCTTTGAGGCATTGTGTGTTGAGTAGCGAATAGGCATGAACGCTTTGTCTTGCTACCAGATCGGCAAAATGGAAATAATTAATTCCCCAACTATGAACCGAACCCATAACTATTGTAGTAACAGCCTGAACGCTTACCACTATGCTACGCTCTCGTGGAAATTTATCTTATTTACAATATACAAATAATTTTGTACCTAAAACAGTATTTGTGTAACATACTCCGTGAAGGTTTATAAGTAAAAATTATTGCCATCGAGAGAGGTCCCTTTGTTAGTCTTGCGATAACGGTTGACTTATTAGGCGCCTTTTGTTCCGCTGCCATATCGTCTTGAGTGTGCTCGAATGTGCTTTACTTACAAAAGGAAACACAACCTTGCTCATTTCCTTAGATTGTACTTTGTCACGAGGTTTCGGCTTAATTAACGTTTTGACAACACATGCCTCGGACACCTATAGGTAAGTATTATACGTATTATTTTATCCCCCATATAGCAGAATAGACAGAGATAACCTAGTGCTATTTTTTAAGTTAGATATGCTTGGTTACGAAGTCTTTTTCAATAATAGAAAAAAAAATTAAAAACTGTTCCAAATTCGATTGTCGCTTTAGCTCCGGTGACGATTATTTTTGTAGTTATTCTCCGACAATAAAATGAAGGAATATTTGACACAATGTCCTGCCCGTATTTTTTCTCTGGCTTCTATGAAATACAGATATAGCGTTAAATAAACAAAAATATTTATAATAAAATTCACTGCACGACGTATCGAAATGTATATCAATTTTTAGAAAGCTAATTAATCACTCACGTCTTACAATATTACATTACATACATTACATGTTTGCTGTGATATTTTTTCAAGTGATTGATGCTGCAGATTTGTTAGTTATAATGTGACAATATTTTATATTATTTATTGAACTTTTTAACTTGGCACCCATTTCACATTTGTGTTTTAATGAGATATATGTTTCGGAAGGCTAAATTGAAATAATTGTTTTACATATTATGTCAACGATATATAAAATAAAAGTCTTATATAATATTCAGTCATTGTACAGAGTTTGAACCACAACGATAGTCGTATATGCTTAACGTAAATTGAACCGTAACATTTTATTTTAACAAATAATGAAATGTTGCGACACAAGGTGTTACCCATTTACCTTTCGAAGTAGGAAAAAATATTTTAATAAATCCCGGCAGAATAAAACTAAAAAGATAAAAGCGACCCCTTATATGTTATTAGTATTAAGTATCGGGATATATTTTTCGAGAAAATAAATTTTCACGCTTGTTTTTTCTTTTAGTTTTGTGCAGTAGTGATTTTTGTTTTTTTTTTTAATAATTTGTTATTTTTTTTTTTATTCGTAACTATTAGTCCCGGTGTTATGATTATAAGACGCTAAATTCCGTAGTCTTAATTATTTGAAGGATTTATTTTATTACTTGAAGGACGTAATACGTTTAAATTTGAACCCGCTTTCACAGTCCATAATTCGTAGGCTATGCATTTTCTCGTTTTTATTATAATTAAGGTAATTGTAATCATATCGATGAGGATATACGGTAATCATATACCTTTTTGAAATGCTTGTAACCAGCTCTTTAATATAATGAATTAATAATTGACTTCTAAAATTTCTAACGATATCTCTATAGCGGTTCTGGAGGTATTTTTTACAGTCGGGTAAAAAGCGTAACTGCAAAAATATACTTTTTTTATCAGCTTGACATTGTATACAGCAGGGTAGGCATAAGGAACCTAGTGTAAACACACTCAATCCCCACTTTCCGTTGCATTACAAATATATATATTTTATCCAATAATTTATTAAATTTAAGACAAGCTATTATAAAATGACTTCAGCAGTGCAACATTTGAATTTTGTATCCTTTCAGTATTTTCATACAATAAGTTCTAAGCTTGAGATATTTTAGATGTTAAAGATTAAATGTTTTTAATTTTCTAAAGTACTCGACTTTGAATGCTGAGCTTCCATTTAATTATTTTAAAATATACTTGGAGATATAATGATAGTCATAACGTTTCATAATTTCAGCTTTTAAAAAAAATAAAAACAGTCATATTTTCTTTAGAAATTTGTTTTTACAGTATAAGAGAATTCTATATTCTAAGATGAATAGATATCAATCATTGCTGAACTATTAATGGACATAATATATAGATTTAGGACCTTTTTAATTATATAAATATGCGATAAGAAAATGAAAAAACATCGTATGGAAGATTTATTTAAACATTATAAGTAGTATAGTATAGGTAGCACCTTCAACAATTTTTAAATATTTTTAAAGTGTTATTCCACTCTTAGGAAAGAAAAATACTTATTTAGAAAACGTATAAAAATTTATAAAAATTGTCCCGCTGCGTTCAAATTTTTAAACGTTTTCTAAATAAGTACCTCTAACAATGTTTGATGTATTTCCATTATTATACAATACATATTTGGGTACCTATATACTAACACTTTTACTATGTTAGGAGTTTTTTTTATAGAAAAAGACAAAGTAAACCTTCACCTTCAGGTCACCTGATGGTAAGTGATCGCCGCTGCCCATGACTTCGTGTAACACCAAAAGAGCTACAGGTGTGTTGCCGGCCTTTAAGGTGGAGATTGATGCGTTCTTTGAAGGTATCCAAGTCGAAACACTGCTGCAGGAATACCATTCCACAGTTGCGTGGTGCGTGGAAGGAAGTTCCTATGAAACTGCACAGTAGTGAAGTGCCACGCATCCGGATGGTGTGGATGTACTTGAGTTTGTGACGTACTGTTCGGTTAGAAAATTCGGCGTCAGGTAACAGGTCAAACGATACACAGCGAGGAGACGTCTCTACGCAATGTGGCAAGCCTTCTACAGATCAGTGGGTCCCCAACGATTCAAACGTTTTTTTTATTATACGCTTCCGTCGAGAGACTTAATTGTTATTTTTTTAGCTTCAATTTATATCCCGCAAAAAGCCGGGTAAGCATAGGGAACCTGAGAATCTTGTATTAAAACACTTCGTTACCATTAAGGCACTTCCGTTCCTCACATTCGCCGAATTCTGCAGGCATTGCGTGCTGAGTGACGAAACTCAACGCCAAGCATTGCCTCGTTATTAGAGCGAGGAAATGAAAGCATTACGTATTTCATTTCTTCAAGTGGGAATCAAATTCACAACCTGACGAACTTACAGTCGTATTACAGTCGTTTGTGTCCCTGCGCCACAAGGCGCATATTCATATTTTTTATTATTATTTTATCGCTCATCCTCTCGCCGTGCTTAACAAAGATATAAAAAGTAAGGGAAAATCTAAAAAAAATCCAAAAAAAGTCCAAAAGAAACAGAAAAAGGACAATCCTTAGATAATTTTACTTACGTCAATTAGTAACTGGTAGACTAAGTAGATTAACTCGTGGCTCGTACCTGCCAGACCCGGGTTAGGTGGTGCGTAATTAATAATGTTCGAAATAAAATGGGACGATTTGTCACAGACACTGAAAGATCTGTAAGTTCTCTTAAGGTAACAAATGAAATTAACGCTTTGTATAACGCAAAGTAATAATTGTATTTATTAAGACACTCCATTCTATACATTGCATGCTGAGTAGCTGAATACAACGCCGCGCGTTGTCTAGTTACCAGATCAAGGAAATAAAAATATTAAATATTTAATTGTCCGAAAGTGAATAGAACCCATAACCGTGCCGTTATGGTTACACGCTTGTGCCCCTGCGCCACTACGACAACAATAATATATTTTGTTTTATATTAATAAATAATAAAAAATCTCCCCTTTAGCATAAATTGTTATCTATCAATTCTGAGGTACTTGTTTTGTGTTGGAAATATATAACATCTACGAAGTAGAAAAATTCCACAAGTGTGCGATTGTAAACGCGATAGGTAGTGGGTTCGATTTTCACTCGAGAAAATAAAATATTTGAGCCTCTGCGCAACGACTGGCCTTATATATAAAATTTACACACAAATTTACAAACAAAAGTTATTTAATCGTGTATACAACACTTAAATATAATTTTACCCTGGTTTACCATATGAAGAACCCTAAATAAGTTTGTGACCATTATAAAAAACCCTTTTTACTTATCTTTCCAACCCAAGCCCAAAAGTAAAATATAAAAGATAAAGCGACGGACTCTACAATATTTCTCAATATTTAGCCAACATTTATGCTCTAGATACGACCGCGTGCCGTTTTCATGTTATGCTGCAAATGCGTATTATCCCAGATATTATCCCGCCGTGATCCCATTTTCACAGCGACGGCTCTAACACGGCAGGTGCTCTACATTGCTTTTATAATTGTTTATTGATATAAGATACGATATTCTTGTAATGTTAAAAAAAACAGAAAATTCTATTAAATAGCAAATATTCAGCGAACAAAACCAATTGAAAATATTACTTGAGAGAAAGGCCTTTGATGTTAATAAAATAAATGTTAATAAAAGGTAATAATAATACATCCACATTAATAAACATCTAGATTTAATAAATGCTCGCAACTTTATATAACACTAGCGACCTTATATAAAACGCGGCATCGCCCGTTTTAACCTATTATAGTAAATGGTAGCCTATGTGATATTCAGATGTGTAAGCTACACTACTGTAAAGTTCATTCAGTTAATTTTTTGCGTAGAAGTGGAACAAAAATCTATCCTTATAAACTATAACATTTATTTATATTACGTTTTCCCGCATAGCAGAGTAGATAAAGAGAACGTAATGTCAAGATATTCCGCGATATTGTACGAGTGGCGGTACTCAACTTTGCATCCTGTTTTCCTACAGCGGGTAATCGAAAATAATTTATTATCGGTTATTATCTTGAATGGGAATCGAACCCACAACCATCACGTATTCCATGAGACATTTTGTAAGATCGATAAAAAGATAGGCCTTTGATGTAAATAAATTAACCGCAATGTACTCGTATATAGATTAGCTTCACGCTGTATCCCGCACACAGCAGGGTAGGCAGAGGGAACCTAGTGTTAAGACACTCCCTTCCCCACTTTCTGCCGAATTCTGGAGGCATTGCGTGTTGAGTGGCAGAACTCAACGCCGCGCTTAACCTCGACACCAGAGCGAAGAAATGGAAATATAAATTTAAGTAAATATTTCATCTCCTCGAGTGGGGATCGAACCCACAACCAGTCGGTTTTGCAGTCACACCTCGTGCCGCTGCGCCACGACCGGCCTCGTATATAGATATATGCACATTTAACAATTGTAATGCTAGAACGAAACTGTAGAGAATCGAGTTAAATTCTATAAATGCTCGCAACTCTATATATAACGGCTCGATATAATCTACATAATGGATGTATCGTATTTCAAAGAGATTTATCTGATTGGCTGTATTGGTATTTGACTGTATACGATTTAGGGCCGTTGTAGGAAATGTCTCTAGCTGATGCTCTCTTGAGACTACAAATCGTGGATTGACTCGAAATTTGTACTTAGGACTTAATAATCGTTTAGGCAATCGGAGGTCAGTGAGGCAGTTTGGTCGTGGGTTCGATATGTACTCAGGAGGATGATTTTTTTTGGCTTCACACTGTACCCCGCACAAAGTAAGTTAGGCAGAGGGCATTTGGAAATCTAGTGTTCAGACACTCTGTTTCAATGAAGACTCTTTCGGTCCTCACTTCTCGCCGAAATCTCGAGGTACTGCGTGTTGAGTGGCGGAACTCAACGTTCGAAACGACTTTGTCGTTACCAGAAAGAAAAACTGAAATATAAAAACATTAAATATTACATTCCCCCTGAGTGTTTACAACTGTACGCCATGTTCCTACACCACGACGACCTCAGAAATAACTAACTCAAAATTAGTATATTTTTAAATATTTACTCTATTGGAGCCTAAAATGTATTTATTGACACCACTTCGCTTACACCTAGAATAGTTTACAGTACGGTACTTCATTTTTAAAATGTTATCTGTTTTATTATTGCGGTTCGATCCCAACTTGAGGAATTGAAATATTTATTCAAATGTATATTTTCATTTCTTTGCTCTAGAGTAAAGCCGCCATTTAACACGCGATGCCTCCAGAATTCAGAGGAAAATAGTGAACGGAGTGTCTTAACACTAGGCTCCCACTGCCTACACCGTGAAATTGATTATTTTTTTACACTCAATTGTATATATTTTTGTAATATAATACGATAAATTAACATATTCACGAGAACATATTTTAAGGGCTCTAGCGTTGTGTGAGACAAATGTTCAAAGTAATTAAGGCGCCACTAATATAATTAATTAAAATGCTCTCTCTATGCGCTGACAATAGTTTAAATGTATACACAATATATTAAAACGTTCATTGTTGTTACAAACTAGAGGAAAATAATGATTTTAGTATATAAACTAGCAGTGCCCGCTACTTCATCATTTGTCTAAATATACAGATGGATATCTATACTATAATAAAAGTGTAAATGAGATGTCCGTGTGTTCGTTAGTCCGTTTGTCCATTTTGTTTTGTATTATTTTTCTTTGGTAGTCATAATGACAAAGACTACTCAATAGTGACTAAGACTATAAACTATCCCAATATGTTTTTAATTACAATTTTGAAGAATGTTTTTTTTATTATCAATATACGACCGTATTATGAATGTTGTAAACAAGAGAGAAATCAATGTACATCATATATTTTAATAATCATAGGCCAGTCGCGGTACAAGTATGACTGTAAGCGCGACTGGTTGTGGTGTCCATCCCTATTCGAGGAAATGAAATATTTATTAAAATTTATATTTTCATTTCTCGTGTCAATGTCGACGTACGCACATTCAGGGGAAAATGTAAGATGGAGTGTCTTAGCACTAGGTTCCTTTTGCCCACTCTTCTGTGTGCACGATACGGCGTGAAGCTGATTTTAATAACACATTAAATAAAAAAAATTAAAAAAAAATTACATTTAAAGCTAAATTTTATAAAAAATAACTACCATGGAAATGGAAAAACCAATAGCTATATGAATATTGAGTATATAGTAAGCAAAACCAAAATGCCGTCGCTCGTTCCAAATATTCACTCATCGATAGATTCCGTTGCGTACGGAGAGAATTCCGTGTTATTGACTGCGCGCTGGTCTAGTATCGATATATATGTATGTATATTGTTTTTTGAGCTCCACGCTGTAGCAGGGTAGGAACAGGGAACCTGGGAATCTAGTGTTGAGACTGAATGACTTATAAAAGTTAATAATTTTTAGTAGGCTAGAGGTTCTTCATACAAAACGTAGCAAAAACGATCCATAAATGCTGGTATCTTTTGATTGCGTTGACTTAGAAGCTTAAATTTTTCTATGCGCTAAGGGGACATCAGATTGGGGACCTGATTATTTGATGTATATTTCATATATAATTTCAGCTTGACACCTACACGTGATCATGAGACAAATGGTCTTATAAGACAAACAACGAAGGGATTTTATAAAAGTTAAGTTTTTTCCTTTACCGAGGTCCTAAAAATTTGCAATCTTATCACACAAACATTTTTTTTTCTACAAAAAACGTATTTTATGTATAGTGGCTCTGTAATGTAATAAAAATAATATTGTATGGAAGGACTACAATGTTTTCCCCAGATATTAAATTATAGGTTGAAACGCGATTATTTTACAACGTTGAGATGGAAAGCTTAAGTACAAAACATGTTAATCATATTCTATATAAAATATATTTGTGCAATAAATATATGTTTAATAAAGAAAATATTAACCGTGTCGAGAAAATATTTTTTAAATTACAAGGAAATTATAAAGATTTTTTTTAAACAAAAATTCGAATTCCGCCTCTCAACACGCAATGCCTTGCGAAATTCACAAAATTTGGCGAAAATTGAGAAACAGAGTATCTTAACACTGTATCTCGCATACACCATCTGCGTACTCTGGTGTATGCGAGATACAGTTTGAAGCTGAAAGAATGAAGTAAAATTTTTCGTCCACCATATAACGTTTAAAGAAACAAACGTTGCATTTACTTTGAACGCGGCGCAACAAATGTGGTTCTTCGCGGAGACAGGATTAAGCTATCGCCACTAGCACCTACTCGTAGCACGCGAGGACTGTTACTACGTGGAAAGAGTTTTGTGCTCTTTATCTTTGTATAATGTGTTTTATGTGTATTGTGGCTCAGTGGGGGAGAGGTGCTTAGAACTAGTATTGGTGAAAGTTACTTATACAGTTTTAGTTTAAGTAGTTACTATAAGCAGTAGTACGTAGTATGCGTGCGTAAAATTGCGCTAGCAAACTCATTCCTATAACCGATTCTCGATTATGCTTATATTTGTTATCATATTTCAGAATTTCGTGATAAGTTCAAGTGTCTCCCTATCCGTCTTTGCAGGAATACTAAGTTAATTGTGTTGAAATGGCCATACAACATTTCTCAAATATATTTATTTATATATACAAAATTTTTCAAAATTTTTGATCTCATTTCTCTAGCTAATATTTATTAAAATTTATATTTTTATTTCTTTTATAACACACGATTTTTAACAATATTCTTAATTTCCGATACTTCGGGCGTGATTAAACGCGTGGGACTCAACGTGATGTTTTGTCGACCGGACCGGAGAAGTCAAAATATTTTTAAGTATAATCATACATCAGACTAGGCTAAAAGCCTTACAATTATTTAAAATAATATTCTAATTTATTTACTAGATTTTTGATTCGAAGTAAGATATATCCAAGGTAACGGAAAAATCTGAATGTTCCCATTCGTTTCGTCATTGAAGTTCACAAAAACAAAGTTATGTGCGACCACTTATGCTACGACTTAATATTTCATATAAACACGTCGTAGAATAATATGTTCTTAGAACTGTTTAAGAAATTAATAACGACCGTTTACTTTTATAATACAATTGTCTTAATTTCTCTCGGGACCGAGAATGAACAGATAGTGAAAAACTATTATTAAACGTTAAAATAGTTTATTAAGGCCAGTCTTGGTGCAGGGGCACAAGCAAAAGAATGTGAATGCGACAGGTTGTAGGTTCGATTTCCACTCGAGGAAATAAAATATTTAATTATTTCATTTCTACGTTTAGGTTAGTGTTTAGTTTCGCCACACAACACGTAATGCCTCCAGAGTACAGCGGGAAGTGGCGAGCGGAATGTCTAATAACTGGGCTCCCTCTGCCCTGCTACAGTATTACTGCTGTAACTGATTCCTCAAACATCCTTTAAAAATATTAAAAATTAAATTTAAAAAAAGTGAACATGAAAGTGAAGAACGGAGTGTCTTAACACTAGGTTCCTTCTGCCTACCCTGCTGTGTGCGGGATACAGCGTGAAGCTAATTTAAAAATATTATTTTATGAATAATGCTTTGGCTCGTGACATGTCTAGTGGTTATAAGTCTTTAATCTAAGTAATCGTTAGTACAGTAGAGGGAACAGTATTGGGAAATATGCAACACAAACTTTTATATTACGCCAACAGATGGCATCGTTCTACTAATATATTTGTCATTAGAAGGTTAATTAGGTAACTGGGAACTCAACAATATTGCTTTGTCATAACTCGGAGCTCTCCTGAAGAAAAGCCAAGAGCTTCGCCCTACCTTCGTCTCCACTATAAACCTCTCCAATACGTAAGTCCCCGCCCTTACGTTGTCATTTTCTACCAGACAACACTGCTGCTATGCGGGAAAAAACATAAATCTGGTATTTATATAATCAGTTGATGTTATCGATAAATATTAACAAAATGACAATATCAACTACAAATTTATAATAGTAAAGAAAATTCAACAAAAGAATAATTAAAAATTTCTTATTCTATTTCATATCTTTATTCTTAAATTATTTTCAAATACATCAATACCGTTTTTGATAAAGCCATCAAGATATAATGGCGTTTGAATCCTACGCTATTTATTATTTTATTTATCGGGATATTTGGTAAAATTAATTAAAGTAGAAATCGACAAAATGCGACATCCTACAAAACCTATTGTTAAAACATTTCATTCCCCACTTCATTTCTAGAGGCGTTACCTGTTTAATGGAAGAAATGAAAATATTTAACATTTAATTTTCTTGAGTAGGAATTGAATCCACAACCTGTCGCGTTTACAGTCTCACACTATCACTATAACATCTATCAGATATAATACTTTAAAATCAAAGAAAATGTAAAAAAGAAAAACGCTTTCTAAAGCTACAGGATTTAATATGTGCTTCAAGAGAACTCGAAAAGCGCAAACAAATGGTGAACAACGGTAAAGCGCTATAAACTGCGAATGGCATAAGTTCTTAACGCTATGAAGCTATTGTATTAAGTTTATTAAACGTTATATTGTTATATTCGAAGTAATAAAAGTGAAATAACTTTTTAAGTTTTAGAGGTTTTACATAATACCCTACCCTATATTACCCTACTACATGCGAGATACAACTTTTTGACTGGACTGATAAATCTGTTAAGATTAAGCTAGTAATAATAATAATAAGTGTAGAAGATATACGGGAAAAAGCCTAAAGCTACTTTATAAGTAATATATGGCAGATAAGAAAAATATGGCAGTTTTCTCGCTTCCATTGGTAGAAGGAATGTAGGGTTAAGAAACTCTGTTCCTCCATCCATCCATTTTTTCGTTTAATTTTTTGCCTTACTTTCGAGACATTAGAGTTGCAGTTGCAGACCTCAACGCCACGCTTTGTCGTATTAAATTAAAGTTATTAATTTTCTCGAGTGGAAATTGAATCTACATTCGTAGTTACGAAGAAGAGAACGAAGAAGAGTGCGGCGTTGAGTTTCGCCACTTAACGCACAATGACCCAAAAAATGTGCGGAAAGTGGGGAATAGAAGTGTCTTCATTTGAACGGATTCTCTTAACATTAGGTTCCCAAGATCCTTCTGCCTATTCTACTATTTGCAGGATACAATGTGAATCTAAAAAAAAGATTATTGTGATGCAAAGTAAATAAAAACAATGGGCAGTATTTGTGAGTCCTGAAATTGTCTAGATTTCAACTGTAAATGACAGTTTTGAACTAAAACTTTTCGATAGACAGGGGACGTTTTACGAATGTCAAACTAAACTGAGTTTCTAATTCTGACGTGGTTTCAATTAAATGTTAATAATTTAACAAGATTAGAATATATATTTATTTAAATGGGGCCGGTCGTGGCGCAGGGGCACTAAGTGTGACTGCAAAATCGACTGGTTGTGGGTTCGATTATCAGTGATACTCCCATAAATATTCGTTCAGCCGCTTAGGATATTCGCCAGAGACATAAATACACACAGATAGATACAAATTTTAAAATTGTTTATATGTCTTATAGTATCTTATAACTTCCTCCATTTTTATGTAATTGAGAGACATTATAGCTCTACTGTGTCTGGCGCAATCAAACGACCTTATGAAACTAAAATTAGTGTCATTCTCCCGTGTATGTGTACGAACCCACAACTATTACAATTAGAGTTGGAGACTGTATCATTGGCCTTAATAAATGAATTTATTAAGTTATATTATTAATAATTCTCGCAACGCCTCAAAATATACGCAGTCAGTTCAGTCTTTGTCGAAAATAAATATTTAATTTCCTAAGCATCTATTTATAGTGTTCAGTCGAGATTTTTTACCTATACGTATATCTGTCATAGTTTTAGAGGCGTTGCGTGTTGCATGACGGAACTCAATTCCGCTTTTTACCTTGATAATATGGAGAGGAAATGAAAATATTGAATATTTAATTTCCTTGAGTGGGATTCGAATTTACAACCTATCGCGTCTACAGTCCGTCTCACGCTTATGCTCCTGCATTACGACTGATCATAATCAACATTAGTTAGTAAAAATAAAAAAATAAATAAATCGGCTTCACGCTGTATCCCGCACACTGCAGGGTAGGCAGAGGGAACCTAGTGTTAAAACACTCCGTTCCCCACTTTCTGCCGAATGCTGAAGGCATTGCGTGTTGAGTGGCAGAGTTCAACGCCGCGCTTAACCTCGACACCAGAGCGAAGAAAATGGAAATATAAATTTAAGAAAATATTTCATCTCCTCGAGTGGGATCGAACCCACAACCAGTCGGTTTTACAGTCACACCTCGTGCCGCTGCGCCACGACTGGCCTCTTTATTAAGATTAATAAAAATAAGTAAAAAAAAATCTTTTTCTGTTATCATGTAAAATAGAGAGAGCCATAAAGTAAAATTGTTGAATTATTTAAGTTTTTAATATTTATTTGTATTTTTATACTAATTTCAAAGGAAATTAATGTACTAAAGGCTTGAGCTTCGCGTAGCTGCCATGAATCACTTGTACGGTAAAGCTTGCCGATACATCAATAAATCTATATCTAGAGAGCTCATCTTACTCTTGTTAGACTGAAAACTTATTTAAAGGAGTATCAATTTCATAAATTCTTGTAACATCTATAGTATATTAATTATGTGTTACTTTAGATATTTTAAAATTTCAACAATAAGAAGTGTCGATTCGCTTTGCTTTTCGCCGGCTTTTGAGATGCTGTTAGTTTAGTGATGAAACCTGATGTTGCGCTTTGTTCTTACTATTACGATTTGTTTAGAGTCACGCTATATTTCCCACATAGCAGGGAAGGCAGAGAGAACCTGGGTACCTAGTGTTAAGGCACTCCGTTTCCATTAATACACTTCCGTTGCCCATTCTCGGCCGAATGTTGGAGGCATTGCGTGTTGAATAGTTAAACTTAACGCCCCGCTTTCCCTCGTTAGCAGAGCTAGAAAATTAATATATTTAATTTTTAATTTTACTGAGTGGGAATCGAATCTAGAACTAATTATGCTTACAGTTGCATGCTTGCGCCCCTGCACCACTATGTAGGTTAAAACTGTAATAATAATTAGTTACATATATCATTTCTTATTATATTTAGAAGAGATATCTAAAAAATATCGTAATAAATATTTTAAAAAAACCTACCTATTAGAAAAAAGAGTCGAACATTATATATTATAGTATAAAGTATTATAAGATTGCTTTTACTACTACTGTGATAAGCAGTTTTGATGTACCTTGTAACTGATATCCCAAACACCTTTTAAAATATTATTTAATAAATAATGTCTTGGCTCGTGATGTGTCTAGTGGTTAGAACCGTTTATAGTGGTGATCGTGAAGAACCCAAAATCTTTTAGAGATTCAGAAGTAACAGTGTTAAGAATTTTATTCATGCCATTAGAAGGTATCGCTTTAATAAAATACTTGCCATCAGAAGTTGTTCTTGTGTCAGTTATTTAGATTACTGTAGACTCGACAATATAACATTGTCAGAACTCGAAGCTCGTCCGAAGATAAGCCAAGAGTGCGTCCCATCTTCCTCTCCACTATCACTGCGAACTAGTTATAATAAAAGGAAGAAAGAGTATGGGCACCGCTCCGCCCCTACACCGTGAGTTCCGACTAGACCGCAGCTTTACAGTCATCGTTGAACCCTCCGAGACGTTTGTGTGTGATCTTTCCGAAGGTACTTGTTACGCTTGTTTATTTTAAGATTATATTGGAATGGTGATTCGTGATGTTGATTGATTTGTGATATCAATATAAGTCGTTGGAACGAACGCACTACCGCTAGGCGGCCGATATGTTAAATAAACGCACGGCACACACCCCACAGTCGTGTCTCGAACCGTAGGCGGACACTTTTACATACACCAGAGTTCCAGGACATAAAATAGCACCACTCACCCGTATGAGGGCGGACACTACTACATACACCGGAGCTGGGACATAAAATAGCACCGCATAATCGTATACCAAGTCGTAGAAGTGGTATATAAAATGTCAACGACCAACGCCATACAAGCATAGCTTACGTACCGCGAGCGTACTGCGAGACGGCATCAGCCACGACAGAACGACGGTCGCGACACTCGGGACGACAATACACGAACTCGTCTCGATTAATATTTTATTAAAAATATATAGTTTGTATTATTCATAATTAACTATGTTATTTATGTGTATTGCCATGCATTTTTTTTTATTTATTTATTTCTTTTTAACTTGTACCCAAGGTACATACTGTTACAACCTATATAGCATATTACTATATTTTTTTAGCTCAGTTAAATAATTCTTATATTAGAGAAACCCATGAAGAAAATGTAATATCATTAGTTATATCAACAAAAAGTGATAATAATATATATATATATATATATATATATATATATATATATATATATATATATATATATATATATATATAAACGACATGTACCTGACTGACTGAGGTAAGACGCACGGTAAATTTAGCTGATTCAGATTTAGCTGTACGTGCGGGAGCATGTAGCAGGGCAGACAGCGGGAGCCTAGTGTTAAAACACTCCGCCCCTCATTTTACACATCTGGGAATTGTAAATTTAATACCACAATAACTTAAGGGACCCATTGACATCTGAAAGATCTTTTGTTCTTCCTCAAAACGGTATAAGAATTCTCTTTCATATAAGGATTCCTTTCAGAAAGGAAGACTTTGCTCAGTAAAGTTCTTGTCATTGATATTTTCCAGAAATTTGTAAAATATATAATAATTGTATACTTAAAATAAAATAAAAACTTTTTAATGTACTACATCATAAAGATCTTGACTCTTATTATTTTTCTTACAAATTCAATACTAAATGTGGAAAATATGATCCTATGTTTATTATATGTGTACTATGCCGAATAAATGAATAAATTATATAAATAAAATTTGTATATTTCATTTATACATTTTTTTTATATAGATCAACTACGGCACGCCAGTCACGTTGTCGTCGCCAACATGACGCTTAGAAATCACGTCAGAAAAGAAGCTGTTTTGAACATAAGTAATGGTAAACATGGTAAACTCTTGAGTTACAGGATCTCAGGCAGAGGGAACCTGGGAACTTAGTGTTACGATACTCTGCTTTCGCCGAATTCTGGAAACATTTTGTGTTGAGTGGCGGGATTCACCGCCGCCGCCGCCGAATATTAAATATTTCATTTCATCGAGTTGAAATCAGAACTACAACGTGTCGCGTTTGTAGTCACACGCTTGTACCCCTTAATCTATATATATAAAAGGACTTGTGCTGACTGACTGAGGTAAGACGCACGCAGAGCCGTAACTGCTGATGGTAGAAACGTGAAATTTGGGCAGATGTTTATTTTCATATTATGGACATCCACTAAGAAGGGAATTTAAAAAAATTTTAACCCTAAAGGGATGAAATAGGGGTTGAAAGTTTGTATGGAAAAAAATTTTAATCTGTACCAATTTTTATAAAATTTGAAATTCAGACCCTTAAAAACATTTCATTTAACACGTGTTTCATGGTTTTTAAGAATTCACCATCTAAGGGTTCAAATAAGGGGTTGAAAGTTTATATGGAAAAATCTTTAAATTGCCACTGATTTTTATAAAAAATTAAATTCAGACTGTTAAAAATATTTTATTGAACACGTGTTTCGTGGTTTTTTTAAAATTCACTCCTAATAAGCGGGCGAAGCCGCGCGCGCCCTCTAGTCTATATATATAAAAGGACTTGTGCTGACTGACTGAGGTAAGACGCACGCAGAGCCGTAACCGCTGATGGTAGAAATGTGAAATTTGGGCAAATGTTTATTTTCATATTCTGGATATCCACTAAGAAAGGATTTTGAAAAATTTTAACCCTAAAGGGATGAAATAGGGGTTGAAAGTTTGTATGGATTTTTTTTTAAATCGGCACCGATTTTTATAAAATTTGAAATTCAGACTCTTAAAAACATTTCATTGAACACGTGTTTCATGGTTTTTTAGAATTCACCCCCTAAGTGTCCAAATAAGCGGGCGAAGCCGCGCGCGCCCACTAGGATCTTCATATGTTAATACAGTTAGCGCACACTTTTTTCGCGTACTGCAAACAACAGTCGGTTTTTGCAAGAACAGTCTGAATGTCTTGACTTCTTCAGCTTTATCTTCACCTGTTACTGGTTTATCAAAACCAATTACTTCTGGCAAAATTCTAAGTTCATAGGAAAACCTTAGAATATAAAACCTTCGCTTCATATGCTCTAATATCAACTTCGAGCTGTTTTTTTCTTAAACAACCTCTATCAGTTTGTTTTTCCAAATGTAACTCATTTAAAAGATAAGAACTCAGACATTACTAAAATCTTCACCAATGTTATCCAACTTTGATCCTCGTTCTCAATCAGCTTACTTTTAGAGTGTATCCATAGTTTATAATACATGTTAATATAACAGCTTACTATTAAAATAAGGCTTATAAAATAAAACAAAAAACTAACTTAAGTACTGACGTGAGGGCTTAGAGGCCGCGTCGGAATTTCAAAACGTAACTATTCACGAAATACGCGCGTAACGATAACACTGCCTGTCTGATGTCAATGTAGGGACTGATCAAGTCACGTCGGTACGTACAGGTTTATATATTTTACTAATATGAAATCAACTCTCATATCAGTCCTATCCTTCAAAAACCAAAAGCCGATTTTGTTTTATAGTATATTTAAATATACACTATAAAATTTATTGCAATATTTATCCTAGAATAATGTATACCGGGTACCTTTTCAATCAATGTCTAAACTAACATATCCTATATAACTAGTTTTCACAGACGTGCGTATTTTCTAAACTATAATAAAAATATATCCCATAACAAATTTGCGGTCGTGACTCATGCTTTGTTTTGATAGATTGCGTTCACGTGGCTCCTCAGAGTTGTGAGGGTACAGAGGGTACAGTATACGTTTAGTACGGTTGACGAGTCGTGGCCGCCATAAAGTTAACCGTAGACAGTTAGACAGATGCGATTTCAGGATTATTTTTAATTTTAATCATTTTCTTCTCGAGTGACCAACGCGCAAAACTTTAGAAAACCTAACTTCCGAGTGACGGAGCAGGAAGGAGAACATGTGGAGTTGCTTATTTAGATTAGATTTTAGATATTAATTATAATATTTTATGCTGACTGCGCCAAAATATATATTTTTTATGTTAATAATAATATAATTAAAAATGTTATTCACAGAATAAATATTATCTCAATTTAAAAATGAAATTACTTTATAAATTTAAAATTGTTTAATGTCAATATAAAATTACTTTTGTGTACATATTAAATACACATATACATTTCTATATATATAGAAAGTAGGGGAATGAAATGTTTTAATGGAAATGGAGTGTCTTACACTAGGTTCCCAAGCTGTCTCTGCTAACCTCCTATTTGTGGGAAAAAGTGTAAATCAATAAAAAAAGAAATTTGTATGTACATGTAATAAAATAATTGTCTTGCAATTCTGCCGGTTTCCTGGGAAGGTAATTAACAAAGATAATACGTTCAGTTAAGGAAATTATGTCCAAATTAAATTCGTTGAACTAGATACAATTAAGTAGTGAGTGGGTAGTTCAGTGAACATATTTATATTTAAGAAGAATTTATATTTAAGAAGAAGATTTTATATTTTCATACTTAAGAAGCTATAATTATAATTAGAAATAACTAGGGGCTTCCTCATCTCTTATATAATAAGACAGTAAAAATATTTTGTCTGTACATTTAGTAATTTTGACTGAAATGGATAGAGGGACACTTAAAAAGAATAATAGAAAGTAAAAAGATTTTTTTTGAATTTCTTGTCTGTCTTTCTGTCTGTCTGTCTGTCGACATATTTTTGTCCGCATTTTTCTCTGAAAGTACTAAACCGATTTACTTGAAAATTTCACCAATTGCTTTGTTTTAACTCAACTTGAGTACTAAAGTTTAGTTCATCAAAATCGGTTCATTAAAAAAAAAGTTATCGTCAATGAATTCAAGGCATTACTTTGCCTGCGAATATTATATAGCAATCGCACTGGTATGACCCTGGCAGAATGACATTCGAAACGTCTGGTTTATATGATTGTTGATAAAAATATATATTTTTGAAGCACTATTATATAATATTTTATACAATAAAGTAAGCAAAGTTGAATTGTTAGTGGAGATTACCTTCATAAATCATAACAGTTAAGTTTAAGTCGTAATTAATTCAACCGGCCGGTCGTGGCGCAGCGGCACGAGGTGTGACTGCAAAACCGACTGGTTGTGGGTTCGATCCCCACTCGAGGAGATGAAATATTTACTTAAATTTATATTTCCATTTCTTCGCTCTGGTGTCGAGGTTAAGCGCGGCGTTGAGTTCTGCCACTCAACACGCAATGCCTCCAGAATTCGGCAGAAAGTGGGGAACGGAGTGTCTTAACACTAGGTTCCCTCTGCCTACCCTGCTATGTGCGGGGAACACAGTGATAAAGAACGATCTTGAAAGAAATATCAAGTAAATACAATGATATTTTGGTTTTTTCGTTCATATAATATATGTAAGTAATTTAAAAACTGTACAGGAGTTAATATGCAATTAATACAGTTATTTTACAAAGAATATTATGAATCCTACAACCTAAATTAAATTATTCACTGACATCAGCACATTTAACAGAGTTTTAGAATTATGATGAGACGTATATTATATAGGTAAAAAGAATATAAAGTTACAAAAATATATACGTGTAATACATAATTAGCTTTATGTATATTTTATAAATATCAAATATCAACAATGGTCGTATTTTTTTATTTAAAACAATCAAAAATTCTTTGACGATAATGTCGTAAAAAAAATCATATTAGAAGTCATTATAGTTGTCAATCGATTGTGCTTATTAAATCAGTAATCATGTATTTTAAGCGGGCGAAGCCGTGGGCGAGCCGCTAGTTTTGAAATATGGGAATTGGATTTTATTAAGCAAAATACAATGCCTTAGCTAATTTTGTGCGTAATATATCAGATTGTGAAAATAAAAATTGTAATAGATAAACAAAAATAAATAAAAGAAGGAAGAAGTCTACTGAAGTATAAATACATACCTGTATAAATACCTACAGGTTAAACATAATATAAGATAAGATTTTTTTGCTTGCGGCTTCCCTTTATTAGTTCTAAGTACACAAAAATATACTTTTACGATATTATATTTTTTATATTACCAAGTTTAGGTAGTATTATATAATATGCATATTTTATACATAAAAATCTCCTTGAATCAATATGTCTATTAGTGAAAACGGCATTATTTTAATGCTGTTAAATAAAAAGATTAAGATATTAAACGAATCGCAGTTTGAACAATTTAAACACGCAACGATACTTTGTTTTGTACTGTTTAAAGAAGATAAAACATTAATACACAGATTATGGGTCCCATTCGAGGAAATGAAATATTTAATATTTTCATTCCTTCGCTCTGTTGTTGAGGCAAAACGCGGTATTGGGTTCTGTCACTCAACACACAATGCCTCCGGAATTCAGCGGAATGTCTTAACACTAAGATCTCTCTGCCTACCCGCATTAAGCTTTACTTCTCATATTGACTCGGTTGTGAAAAGATCTTCGCAGTTACTCGGATTTATCACTCGTAATACTCGTAGTTTCAAAGACTCTAGAACAAAAATCTTGCTATACTATGCACTAGTCCGTAGTATACTGGAGTACTGTAGCGTTGTATGGAGACCACATTTTTCGACGCACTTGCTGCGAATCGAACGAGTACAAAAAAGGTTTCTTTGGCATTTATCCTATAGTGCGAATATCGCCCACCGGCTTGGGTCTTATGAAGAAAGACTTGATTACTTCCAAATATTATCTCTTAGCAATCGTGGTAAAATGCTAGACATAAGTTTTCTTCATAAGATCTTGCATGGCTCGATTGATAGTGCCGAGTTAGTGGACTTGCTTAATTTTAAAATTCCGACTAAATATCCCCGGAAGCAAATTTTGCCTTTTGTGCCCCCCCTTAGGAAAACGGTACTGGGCGCGAACTCGCCTATGTCGAGAATAACTAAGCTGGCAAATGATCTCCCAAACAATATTGACATTTTTGCGGACGCCCTCTCTGTTATTAAAAATAAAATGAAAATCTTATATACTTAAGTAGACAATAAAAAGTTTAATTTAAGCTCAAAGATATTACATATTAAAAATTCTGCTGTTTCGTTGTATTTCTTTTTTATCTTAATTTAATTTGATTTAATTTATTTTATTTTTTAGGGTTTTAAGTATCCTTTTGTTTATTTTGTCTTATATTTGATAAATCTTGTCTGAATTTTAAACTTGCTGATTAATTTATTCTAGTATATTATAATATATGTATAATTTAAATAATTTTTAATTGATTGTACTATTGATTTAATGGGGCTTTTTAAAATTTAATTTAAATAATTTTTAATTGACTGTACTATTGATTTAATTGGATTTTTTATAATTAATTTGTTAATAAGTATATTTTACCTCCTAATTGATTAGTTATTTTCTTTTATATATAAAAAGAATAACTTATTAATGTACATTTATAATTGTTTGTAATATTCATTATTGTTTGTGCTGTATTTATTTTTAAATAATTGTTTGTTTTTTTTAACTCATATTTTGTCATTGCATGTGGAGCTCACCTGTAAATGATTGAGCAATTAGATATAATTTACTTTGTTTTTTTTTCACTTTCAAGGGCATGTAATAATTGTGTCAATTGTTGGTAGGCCTTATAAAAAAAAAAAATTTAAAAAAAAAAAAAAAAAAATGAAGCTGGAAAACTAATACGAAGTATATGTTTTAGTATATAATATTTACGCATATTTTAATGATATTATAACTTTAACAAACTTTTTTATTTTAAAATCACAGATATTCACCTGATTTATATTTTTATCGTTTGAGGGTGGAAATACATTACCAAGGAAAACGTGCATGAGACTTGCAGAACAGTACGAGTACGTGACTCACAACACGCTCTGAGCGTGGAAGTGACGAGTGTCGAGGGACGATACATTCATTGCAGCGCGTCACTCTAACTCTACATACTTGTTATAATATTTCTACATACATATTATATTAAAAAGCATAAAATTTATATATATTTGTGTGAAGGTAGCTACAGATATCTGGATGTAGAGGTGGGCGCGACATCGATTCCTATTTACGGGACTTTCATTTTATCATATCATTTTTCGATTCATTGTGATAGTTTTAAAATGACCGTGAAGTAGACGACGGAGTGTCGTAACACTGATTTCTCTTTAACTCTTCGAGACGCTGCGTGTTGAATGGCGTAACACAATACCGAGCGTTGTTGTGGAAATAAAAATAACTCATTCCTCTGAGTGGGAGTCGAAACCACAACGCTTATAGTCAGACATGATGTCCACGACAGTCTTATATGCATTTGATAAAAAAAAACAACTGTATCAATTATTAAAATTAGAAAAACATATGTATATACGTACATATTAACATTTGTACATAGATATATTTCTCCTTGTAATAATAAATACAAATTTTACATATATTTCATAAATAACGCTTACATCCACATCAATTTCAGACACAACCTTTCATGACGTTAGGTTCTTACTCGAGGGACATTAAAAAAGGTAAAGAGCTTTTACAGTAGAAAGCAAGTGTCTTAAGCATTTTTTAAAAGTTTATTTCTCTTTTTACTTGTAACTTGTTTGATGCAACGTTCACTGTAAATGTAAAAATATAGAAAGAGTAGTAACCAGTAAGTGCAACAAAACTATAATGGCATATTAGTATAAAAAATATTTCCTAACGCGAAACTTAATAGTTGCTCCTTCAAATACAATAGAACAATACGAATATTTTGTTCAGATTTCATGCGTTTAATTACACACATTAATATTATTTACACTTTGTTGGGGAAAGAAAGTGTCTTAATGGGAATGGAGTGTCTTAACACTAGATTACCAGGTTCACTCTGTCTGTGGGACAAAGCGTGAAGCTAAACAAATATATTTATTTTATTTAATAGTTAACTTCATTTGCGTAGACTTTACTTTATGCTATGCTACTTCCATATATCACTCGTTGTGATTAAAACTTTCTGCAAAGAGGATCTAGTGTCAAAACTCTCCGTTCTGCGCTGTCCACATATGCTACGCTTTGTGTTACGGGAGCAGGGAAATAAAAGCAGTTTTAAATATATTTTGTCTACCTTAGTCACTTCACGCTGTATCCCGCATGTAGCAAGGTAGTCAGAGGGGAGCTTAGTGTTAAGACACTTCGCTTCTCATTTTCCATCAAATTCTGGAGCAATTGCGTGTTAAATGACAGAACTCGCCCGAATGAAACAGACGCCTCAACACTGCAGCGAAGAAAAAAAATATATTTCACTCTCGGCGAGAGAACTGCACAAAAATGTCACTGTTGTCATATAATTAAAAAATAATATATATGAGTATTAACATTTAAATTAAAAAAATTATAACAATAACAATTTTTTCAAGGCTTTCCACTGTTTATATTGCATGTTACATTGCTAATTAAAGTTTGTTTACAACTGTATGTATTTGTTTCTTTAGTTATTTGTTCATTCTTAAAAGTTTGTCTGAATTAAAAATACTAGGAAATCAATAAATATCTCATTGAAAATATATTATAGGTGTTTCATGTGAGAGTTTTACAAATTATTATGAATAGAGTTAAAAATAAAAGCAATATTTCCTATAATATTTTGCTCATGTTGATTATGAATAATTAAACAATATACATCACACAATACTGTTATTTAAGAATACGAAAAGTTTAACAATCAAGGCTAATATACTATGTACGTATATATGTATATGATAAATATATTTAACAATAATTTATGTAACATAATTCATAAATGTACCAATTATGCAGGGATGAATGAATAGTAGCATTGCAATTTCTTTTCTGCTATATTATGTTATAAAATGATATAAATCATTTGACAAATGCTTATTTAAGAATCAACAATATATACATTACAATTAAAGAATTAAAGATATTTTTTCAAAATGTTTTTTGTTAATTATGTATATTTTAAATTATAATACATAAATAGTAATAACATTACGATACACCTGCAGAAGAAATTAAGTTTAAATATATAATATGATAAGTATAAGTAGTTAAGAAATGTGTAAAAACATTTTTAAACTACTTATAAAATGCAGAGTTGTCTAATTAAACAATGTCTTGCTGTGATTTAATTAGAGTATTTTTTAAGTAAGAATATTCAGTTCAAATTTTAAAAGTTATATGATATAATTTAACAGTATAAAGTATATTAATTAAGTAAGTAAAATTTTAGTCTATGCTCTAGCATAGGGATCATTATATTATGAATGTCAGACTCTGTTTCGATTGGGAATCGAACCCACTACCTGTTGCATTTACAATTACAACAATTGGCCTCTGTACTGAATAAATTACGTATGTTATTATGCTATTTAAATAATATAACATAACATATAATGTAGATAGCATTATATTATATGTAATTTATTTCAAAACAAAAATCTATAAAGCACATAACATCATAGTTGCACGAACCATTTATCTGTTTGAATATTCACGAGATCTGAAAGGTACGAGTTACGACGTGAATGATAATTAGTTTCTTGGTGTAAATCGTATAGATAGATATATTACATAGAGGCCGTGGTGACTTTGAACACGACGTTTGTGGATTCGATTCCCGCTCGGTGGAATTAATTATCTCAATTTTCTCTAAACTGCTTAACAAAGAAGAGCCAGTCCAAAACCAGTAAGAAAGTTGAGTCCAATCGTGGCGCAGAGGCACAAGCATGTGAATGTAAACGCGACAGGTTGTGGGTTTGATTCCGTCTAGAGGAAATTAAATATTTAATATTTTCTTTTTTTCGCTCTGGTGCTGAGGAAAGTGCGGCGTGAAGTTCCGCCACTCAACAGGCTCCCTCTGCCTATACTGCTGTGTACGGAATACAGTGTGCAGCTGAAAAAGAAGAGAAAACCAAGAATTAATAATATTATGAATATGTGATCAATTCCTTCAATTAACTGATCCTTGATATTGTTATTTATTCAATGCTTGAATTGATGAAACTCCTTGCTAAATTATAATATAAGTAAAAATGTTTCTTCCTATATTTTGACAAAAATAGTTGTTAGAATCGTTAAGAAATTACACAAGTCGAATTGTAGTTTCCTCGAATACCGTGGGAGTTTCAGTGATTAACTAGTATCAAACTTCTTGTATACTAAAAGAAAAAAAATTAGAACTTTAAAAAGCTTCAACTGAACTCCTTAATTATTATTCAGATAACAAAGTTTTCCTTTTCTGTCATTTTTATTAAAGTAAAAAAATATAAATTTAAAGTTTGCAATTAACAAGAAATTTATGAAGTTCTATTTTAAATTCGCTTTTCGTGTATGTTTTTTATAATATTATTATATTTACATATAATAATAGAACTTCACTCTCTACTCATTTCGCTTTGCCAGAACATAAAAATAACTCATCGCCTCGAGTAGGGATCTAACCCAAAGCCATCGTGTTTATAGTCAGACGCTGATACAATGTGGTCTTTTTTTAGCTTTACGCAGTTTCCCAAAAGTTACCAGAGTGAGGTAATTAAGATATTAAAAATTACGATCTCCCGAGTGGGGATCGAACTCACAACCGTTTACGGTCGCACGCTCGTAGCCCTGCGCCAGCACGACAGCCTTCACATAGCATATATGTTTTACGTATCTATTAACATATTACAAAGAATATATAGTAGCTTGTGGCTGAAATAAGACATACGACCGAATAAATCTACGTTAATCTTAATTAATGAGACAGACGCGCCTTCGTACTTAGAAACAACTTATTCTATTTCTACTTAAATATGAAAATAATTAATAAAGTAAGTAAATCAATAATTGCGTATTTTTATTCAGAACGTCAATTTGTCTTCAAATTAATAATTAATTAATTTATTTATTATTTCAATTTTAATTTGTAAATTATATATAATTATTCGATATGACTTGTAACAACACTCGTCGCAAATGACATATAATTTATGTGGCTTATTGGAGTTAAGAGTTCTCATCGGTTGTTGTTTCGAATTTTGAGATCGAGATGTGATAAATTAGAGTTCCCTAATGACTATGGTTAGAAGATTGCGTGAAATATCAAATGTAGCAGGGCGAGTTTTAATTGGTAAGGAGAGAATGTTGTGTAATATTTAGAAACATTTTTGAGGACGTCGTGGGGTAGAGCCACAAGGGTGCGGTTAAACTCTACGGTTGTGGGTTTAATACCCATTTGGGGAAATGCAGGATACAGTGTAATGCAAAAAAATACATTTCCTTCGTCTGGTAACAAGGCAAACGCGACCCAACATGCCTCAAAAAGTCAGTGAAAAGTGGGAAGCAGAAATACTTTAACGGGAAACGGAACGCCTTGGTGTAAAACTAAAAAACTATTTAAAAATATATATCTAAGTCTAGAATCAAGGCTAGGAAATATAATCTGGAGTCAGTTCATATAGATTGTGTTCCCATTTATTTACCAATGACATGTAAATTCATTTTTGACTTCTCGTCCATTTCAAAAACATTGTGTATTGAATGGAGGGAGCTGAGAGGATATAAGTATAAGTATTCCCGACTGTTAAGGAAGGGTTATGTTTTTCGCGCGTATCTTGTATGTATGAATGTATGTATGTAATATTCTTTATTACCTCATATCTCCAGAACCGGTGAACGGATTTACACAATTGAAGTATCGTTAGATTCTTATTAGCAGCCCCAGTGTTCTTAGTTAGGTAGTCACGATCGACGAGTTAATATTAATAAACTATTTTGCTTGTTTATTTTCTTTTTAGTTTTATGCTGTCGGGGCTTTTGTTTTTATAATAATAAAAAAAATTAATCTGTGCGAAAGAAGAAGAAAAATAAAAAGAAAATAATAAACATATTGATGACGCTAGTAAGGTGCAATATGAGTGTAAGACTACATTTTTGGTTTAGGATTTTAAAATATAAAATCTTATATGGAAACGGAGTAAATATCGAGCACCATTTTCTCGTCTAAAACCAGGTACAAATTGATTATATAACTAAAATATTTAATAGTTTCCATCTATAATATTTTCCATTTATATATATATACATTATTCATATCGCGTTACTTTAAATGTATACTAAAATTTTATCCACCGTGGTCCAAAGTTAAGAGTTGGACGCGCATTTAACTCAGCGCCTGTCCAGAATTTAAAATGATCCTAAAGCTTTATTTTAAGACTAGCGGACCCGGACGCGGCTTCGCCCGCTTGAACTATACGAATGCTTATTAGATATTTTTATAAAATTATTTTTGAAAATATCTAACTAATTTAAATGAAAAAAAATATAAGTAAACGTAATCATATTAAAATAATAATTAAAAAAAATTAAACAAAACCAGCTACATTATTAATATCATCAAAGTAAAATAAATATTTAAAAGAATTAAAATTAAATGTGTTGTAATATGTTTTTGCAAGTGCATGTGGTTATTTACATAATACTCAAATACAATAAAAAATATTATATTTTTTGTCTCTACCTGTCTTTCTATTTCCCCGAGCTAATGTCCAGAATAACTGAACTGATTTTTATTGGACTTTCAGTGATCGATTTTGCTGACCCGGGAAAAATCTTTTACACGTATTCCTTATACTATATGAAATAACTAAAGTCCCTTCTACATTAAATATGATAAGTTTTGCGAGCAATATCAAATAAAATCCCAAAAAACTAAAACTATAATTTCTAAGGTGTATAACAACGGTATAGATAACCATCCAACCGAGATGAAATAACCTGATGAATTCTTTCCTTAAATAATAAATACTTATGTAATATTATGCCGACGCCGCGCAGGGCCGCAACTTACACTACACCAAGAAATTTATGAAAATCTAATTAATCTACTACTTGAATAAGCGAAGAACCAAAGAAAAGTATAAATTAATTATAAACAGCAAATAATTACATAAAAATTAACAGTAGTTCGAAAATATATGAAAATTTACAAAACAGTCAACCGTCAATTTCGAATCAGTGACATCTCCTTAATGATTTATTAGAATGTTATGCAATAAACTATAATTTCAATCTAGATGAAATGCTAAAAGTGACTATTATATTCATTTTCATATATAACGATCAATATCAAATTATAGAAAATACATACAATAAAAACCCGATAAATATTATATAAAGTAAATTAATTAAATTGGTAACTTTTGCTCAACCTTCAGAGATAAACATATACCATCGCGGACTTTTTTAAACATTATTTAAAGGACAATATTTTTGTAAAACATTGTTTTTATGTATCTCATAAGGTTGAGTCGGCGCACGCCATGTATGCGTTAAGCAAGCTCATTTTGGGTGACGTTTGCTTATAACAACAAATAAACTTTGCAAACCGTTGCTTAGCAACGGTCGGTTGTTATTAACATGGCGGAATAAATTGCCTGTCAAATTGAAAAATATTTTAATATATTAGTATATATCGACAATATTACAAATATGAGAAAAAAAGTAACCTATGTTCATCGAAGACCCTCAAGTATATCTGTATGAGTATTTTATTACAATTGAATTAGCGGTTTGGCCCTGATTGCGGCACAGACAGACAGACAGACAGAGTTACTTTCGAATTTATAATATAGGTATGGATACTAGTTTACTCTAAATGGATATTTTATCAATTATTGAAAGCAAAAAAATAATAATAAAACAGTCGTGACACAGGGGCCTTGTGCCCCTGTAATGTAAACGCAACAGGTTGTGGGTTTGGTTCATACTCAAGGAAATTAAATTTTTAAAAATTTAATTTCCTTGAGTATGAATCATTAGATAATAATTTAGATCAATTATATCCAAAAATCAAATGGAAATGCTAAAATTAAAAATTTTGTGAAAATCAGATTTTTTTTATTTACCTAGATAAAGAATTTCTTATTCGACACACGAAATGTAGGCTATACTTACGTTTACATTTTTTTAGCTTCTTTATTCATTCGTTAAAAACGAATTTACCTCCTAATGTGTAGTAAGTAATTGTGAGTAAAATAGGAAGCAAAACGATTATTAATTTAAGAAATGCTCTTAAATCTTTAATTTAGAATTATCATCAGCTGAGAAAGAAATATTAGAAAAAGCATACCAACTACATAACAGAAAGTGGGGAACGGAGGGTCTTAACACAATGTTCTATTTAACATAATGTAAAAACAAAATATTTTTTAACTTAACTAAGCTTTACGCTGTATTCCTAGCGGGGAACTCAAGGAGAATAAAGTACCAAATGCTACGGTCGCCTTATAGGCACCTCTTTCGCTTCGTCCACTGTCATCAACCTCTTCATACATGACCCTCGGGGAGTCCTCATGCTTTGACCTTCCTCCATCTGTTCGATACTGTTATTTCGAAGGTCAACCGTGGTCTCCCCCTACCTCTCTTATCGCTCAGTTTTCCTTCATAAATCTATATTTGGTGTAATATCAAATGTATTCTAAAACACCAAAACAGCAACCAGACAAAATATTATATACACAAATGCACTAAATGATACGAACATGCACACTAGAAGACGGTATGTTCCAAATATACGGCTTAAAGCTCGTTTCTATAGCCAGGTGTTTTATATTTTGTTATATTAGAAGGGTAATTGTAATAACATAATGTAATATTATACTTACACAACCTATATGATTTTGTACTGTCACAATAAAAAATACCACCCGAACTTAGAGAAACTTACTTTTATCGTTATAAGGTAAGGAGAAATTCGTTTGAAAAATTTTCGGTTCATCTAATGAGGAGAAATTACTCGCCAGTTTGTATCACTTTGTCAAAGACGCAGCGCCAATCAATTTCGATTTTCATGGACTAAGCCCGCCTTCACTGTTAAGTTGATAAAGTATTAGGTTTATAAGAATTGTTTTTAAAGTTATTTATTTCACTAGCGATGTTATCTTAGTTTGTTTTTATTTATTTTGAATTTGATTTTATAAATCTAATTAACATTACACTAGATTTTACACATTTACACATTACATTAGGTTTTACATTAGAATAGTATAAAAAGCGATGACGTTCTGTATATTGGTGAATTTGTTTTTATATTTTTTGCGGAGATAAAATCTGTATTTTTTGATTCCAATCATGATGCAGGAGTACAACTGTAACCGACACAGTTTGTTAGTTCGATTCCAATTTTGAAAAAAATCATTGTATAATAGCTATGGGATAGCGTGAAGGTAAAAGGATTTTTTTTTGTAAATATTTTTTTCTACTTCCATAATATTAAACTAGGTTTCCAAAGTTCATAGAGTTCCTAAGACAGTATATCATATAATAGTTATATGTGCATACTTATTGTAGATATTCAAAGTTAAAATGAAAAGCTATATTTTACAACTAGTATCTTTTAAAACAATTTTCTAACAGACGTGCCAGTGTCGGTGAAATATGAAGCACTTCTACACACATCTTCACGTGCTTTGAATTATAGAATACTACATCTACTTGTAAAATTAGATCTAGGATGCTTTTTACATAAAGATTTTGTGAAAGAAAGTTGATTTACACAGCATTTTGAAATTATGTAAAACAGAAGGGAGAGAAAAATTGAAAACTAGATAAAAATTGCACGAATTTACCATACGAATACTTTATTTTTAATTTGTTACTATGTTAAAAGGTTTTTTGTGAAAATTGTTTCTTCCATTCTCATATTTTCTATCCATAAGAAAGTATCTATGTAGTATTTTTATCATAGTCTCAATAATTTAAAAAAAACAACTTTACGCTGTATCTCGCACACGCTGTATTTTTTCGAGGCATTGCGTGTTGGGTAGCGGAATCAACGCCGCTCTTTGCCTCGACACTAGAGAAAAAAATAAAATATAAATTTCAATAAATATTCTAATTGATCGAGTAAGAATCGAATCTACAACCAGTCGCGTTACCCCTGAGCCACTACTGGCCTCACATTTTTACACCGTCTTTTAAGCATGTCAATATATAAACCACCTTCGCTGTCACGTATAACGACTGCCATACTTCGTCCAGATAAATCTTTGGAATTGTCCACAGTGACCACGTTCGTTGTTTATACGAGGCGTATGTACGTTGTAAATCCCAGTTATTTTAGAAATATCATGTTATGACTGTAGTGTAGGTACCTACTTTAATACTCGCTCTCGCCTCTCACTTTATTGCTAAGATGCTATCGTAAAAATGTGATTTGTACTAGAATAGTAGTAGTACATTATATAAATTTTGATGCTATCGACGTTGTATATGCTGGTTAAGTATAATATCTTTTTGCTTTTTTTCACGCTCTATTCCGCAATTAGAAAGCCTAGCATTAAGACCCTTCGCTCCTCACTTTCCGTTAAATGCTGTAGGAATTATGTGTTGAGTGGCGGAACTCATCGCCTCGACACCAGGGCGAAGAAATATGAAATATCCACGAGTGGGAGTCGAACCCGCCATCTGTTGCCATTACAGTCACACGATTGTGTACCTGCGCCACGTCTAGAGTCATTAATTAAATCGTTAGTAAGATATTAAGGAACCACTCGAGGAAATGAAAATAAGACCAACAATCATTCAAGTATAATATACTTATTTAAGTTAGTGGTTGTTTTATTCCAATACGTGAAAAAAAAAACAGTTTTTCTAATAATAATTCTTCTTTTAATTTTGTTATCATCTATTTGGATAGATAGATTATTTTGGCAATTTATTAATAATTACATACAAAAAATTAAATTAAATCAGCTTCACGCTGTATCCCGCACAAAGCAGGGTAGGCAGAGAGAACCTAGTCTTAAAGACTCTTTTTCCTTGATTCCCCCCTTTTCGCCAAAATCTGAAGGCACTGTGTGTTGAGTGGCGGAACTCTACGCCGCGCTTTGCCTTGACACCAGAACGAAGAAATGGAAACATAAATTTAAATAAATATTTTATTTCCGATTGGGGATCGCACCCACAACCAGTCGATTTTGCAGTCACACTTTGTGCCTTTGCGCCACGACTGGCCTCATACAAGACATACTTAAATAACTAATTATTTTATAACATCAACAGGAATTTTATATATAAAATTAGATTAACGTTAAATCAACATTTAAAGTATTCCATTCGGTCATTCGCTGGAACGTAAACCTTTAATTACAGTGCGGTTCAATATATGTATTTGCAATTGAACACGACATTGTTCACAGAGTTACATATTTAATTATATTGGGATATTTGAACCAAAACAATGAATATATTTAGTTGGTTTTCCTTTTGTTGGCTTATAAACCAAATCAGCTGTAATTAAATACGTTATATAAATACGTTTTTTTACAGTTTCACGCTGTGCTTTGCTGGCAGTCTGCCTACCCTAGAAGAAGAAAACACTTTTTTTGAAAAAACTTATTGCTAGGTGGCGGTTTACAAATATTATTTTAGCTTCACGTATATTCTGTTTAAGCTATTTGACTAATAGAAAACCCTATTCTTCCCAGCTGCTCATTGTAGCCTACAACGTAAAAGAGAAAGTTAGCGTAGCAGGATCCTGCAGGCAGAGGGAATGTAGTATTAAAACACTCCGTTCCCTTCATTCACTTACTCCGACCAATATTCGAGACATTGCGTGTTGAGTGACAGAACTCAATGTCGCGCTTTGACTATTTACCAACATAAGAAAATTAAAATAACGCATTCTCCCGAGTAAGAATCGAACCCACAACCGTAAATTAACTTTAAATCTTAAGCCGCCGATAAGAAATAATAAAATATATATATCTATTTCTATCTAACGCGCCTCCTTTGCATACAAAGCAAAACAATTGTAAAAATGTTATCTTAAACAGTCACAAATAAGCTATTTGGCTAGATAAATTACATTTTTGATTTTGTAAAATATTTGCACAAATTTACGTTAAAAGGAAAAAACCGTTTCCTTGGGCGTTGGTGCCAAAAGCGTTAAAACCATTATTTAGAAACGTGACTGATTGTGATTTATGGTCGCCAAAAATTATATTCAACGCGAATTAAAATAAATTATAGCTTCATGTCGTTGTTGAAAGTATGGAATATAAAATAATAGTTTTTAATTTTCTTTTTGGTGCGCGGCTCTACCTTTTATTATCAACTCGTGTTAATTGATTTTAGTACGTCAAAAGAAATATAAAAGTCACAAGTAGTGGCTTTGAGTTTCGTTATTTACTCAGCGTCTCAAATTAAGTCATTACTAGAGCCAGGAAATTAAAATTTATTAAATATTTCTATCCGTCGAATGGGAATCCAACCCACAACCTGTCGTTTTTACAGTCATCCTGCGCCAAAGGAATATTACCATGAGTCATAATAAAAATGCTATTAATTATATTTAACTATATATTTCTTCAACTACAGTCAGCTTCAAACTTTAAAAGCCAAATTACAAAAGCTCCCGCAATGATTCAATTAGGTTTGAACAAGATTCACGCCATTATATGATTTTTTCTCAATCTTAAAGAATTTTCTGATTGTTAAATTATAAGGGGATATTATATGGCTATAAATAGTTGTATTTATATTTTTTGTGAAATTTTATATTATTTTAAGTAATAACTTTCCACATTATATCAAGGAAAATGTCAGGTCGGTTTAGTTACCCTATATTATTGTCTAGAACTGAACTATGACGTCAACATAACTAAATTAATGAAAATCTAATTAATAATTCATATTAAATATACACATAACTTACTACAAGGTAATCTTAATAGTTATCTGAAAGGTATCAAGTCGAAAATACTTAAACCAAGAAAAATAATCGTTAAATTAATTGAGACCGTCGTGGTGTTGTGTCCATAAACGTGCTACTGTAAACGTGAGTCTTGTGGGTTCAATTCCCACTTGGGGGAATGAAGTATGTAATATTTTCATTTCTTCACTCTGCCAGCTAGCTAAAACACGACGTTGTCGAGAAAGTCTCGAGAATTTTGCTGAAAGTAGAGAACAGGCGTGTTTTGATGGGAACGGAGTGTCTTCACACTAAGTTCCCAAGTTTCATCTGCCTAGTCTACTTGGAGCGAGATACAGCGTGAAGCCAACAAAAAAATATATCTGAGTATATTTTATATTATAGCTTATCTGAATAAGTTCCAACAAATAACTAAAATGTATATAATATTCCTCAATCAGCTTTCCGACAATTTTTTTTTGTAAAGTAATAATGAATAATTAATTTAAACTCTAAATAACATTTCGTCGTTAACTCATTAGCGCCCCGAACGTTACTGCGCTGATATTAAACAAAGTTTATTTTCAATCAAAAGTTATGCCGTTTTATGGATTGTATGCAAGAACAATACGTTAATACATTTTATTATATTCTACTCACTACAGCCCGCAATTTCGTTTGTGTGGACTATGAAACGGAAAATCCTATTTTTTCCACTCCGTATGGATATTGAGAATTTCTCTCTCAGTGACTACATACACTTCCCGAAGTAGTGTAAAAGCAAAGCAAGGCTGTACTATCGATTGAAAGAACGAAATGTACGAACAAAATTTGAAAATTGAACCTGTGACCTACTCTACATATGTATATGTACGTAAAATATCACATCATCATCATCATCATCACCACCAACAACTACATAATGTTTAAAGTGCAACAGTTGTCCAATATAAATTATTCTCAAGCGATTTTACTATTATTTTTGTTTCATTTTAAAACTGAAAGAATGTTTTAACAGCGCCGAGCAGACGCAGCCCTCGTTACAACCATTGTTGTACCACAAATATTGTGAACAATGCCCTGTTTTATATCTATTCATGTCGCTGTTTCTTGAGGGTTAATTACGTACATTATTTGCTTTCATACTCTTTATCATATACTCTTACTATTATTAGTAGCTTTTAGTGTTTATCTAATGTGAAATTCTCCGAGGCTATTGAGGACGTCTGATTGTAAACGTGATGATTGTGGGTTCGAATCCGTTTCGGTATATCGTTTTTTCTCCTAATTTTATTTATTTAAATCGGTTAAAAAAGTTATTTATATATTCTTTAGATAATTAAACAAATAACACAAAAATATTAACATAATTAAATTGTAGCTTACTTATTGTGCTTAATTCATTTATATCAGGAAGAACTGTTGACTCCAGTTAAACATCGAGGGTACCGCCAATATTTATCTTATCTCTACTAACGGCAGGGCGCCTAAATAATGTTGATATTAGCATTTTACTTCCAGTACACGAGATTTCCGACTCTTATTTCAAACGACCTCTACACATTTAAACCGGCTGTGTCGAACTGATACGTTATATAAACTGCAGTAAACACGTTTTACTGTACGAGTTAGCCATATGCTCAACAATTTGTACAAATAGAGAACTTTAGAATAATTTTAGTATAGGCTTGACGTTTTTTTGTAAAAAATATTATTTTTTTTTAGTTACAAAATAATACATTTTGAAAAAAATATATTTTGGTCATGTTTTTACTTAAATAAACATTGTATCTTGACATCTACGTTCTTTTTAATTCATCCCGTAGACTAGCAAAATTTAGAGCTTAAAAAACTCTCGTTTATCGATTAAAACAAACCGCACTCAAATCGGTTTATCAATTCAGGAGCTAGTGTCACAAAGACAGACAGATAAAGACGTTAAACTTATAACACTCCTTTTGCGTTGGTGGTTAAAATAGAACCAATAAGAGCTAAGAATATTTAAGTGTTGATTTATAAGTCCACCGTGAAGCAGTGACACAGCGTCTGACTGTAAAGATAAAAAAAATAAAGAAAAACTAGTTTAATAGTAGTTATAAGTTATAAGTAGGAACTTAAAGGAGTAATTATGGAAGTTATTTTAATTTGCTACATCAGTGAGTCAGATCGTGGAAATGAGTTCTGCACTTTTCCACTGAGATTGCATTTTTATAGCGCACATTGAACTTGTCGTAATTCTGCATATATACTTTGAAATGATAGATAATACATTATAAAAATATTATAATATAAGTAAAAAAAAAAAAAAAAAATCAGCTTCACTCTGTATCCCGCACACAGCAGGGTAGGCAGAGGGAACCTAGTGTTAAGACACTCCCGTTCCCCACTTTCTGCCGAATTCTGGAGGCATTGCGTGTTGAGTGGCAGAACTCAACGCCTAATATAATATATCACTCTGTTCTTTTTAGTTGTGTTAGATAAATTTTATTATATTATTTTATTTTATATTAAAAATTTGAGCGACTACGTTCCAAGCGACGTCGTATACAGGTAGTAGGGGTCGTAGGGGTACAGGTGCGCGACGTCACTTTCTTTGACGAAATTAAATTCTTTGCTCTGGTAACAAGACAAAGTCCGGCATTGAGTTCTGTCACTCATCACACAATGCTTCCAGAATTCAGTGGAAACTGGGGAACACTAAGTTCCCTCTGCCTACCTTGCTGTTGCTATGTGTGCTGATAAAGTATGAACCTAAAAAAATGCATGGGTACACATATGACAAAAAAATACAATTTATATTCCTTGACATGAAAACGAACAATTGAATTACTATGAGAACAGGAACATAGTAAAAGCAATAACGTTTTCAGAACGCGTCTCTTCAAGATTTATCGGTATCCCAGTTAGCCTTAACTATATACATGATTCATGACCGCTCGAGATACTGAATCGAAATATCGTCGTCGTACTTGCATTGTAAAATATAGTCTAGCTTCAAGTTGTAGAGTCCTAACCGCTTGCTTTTTCAAGCTCTATTAACGGTGACGGTAATATTTGTACTGTACGGCTTTTAACATATATGCAACATTTAGGTCAGAAGGAAGTAATAGTATGTGGATATTTTAGTACTAATTTTTAGTTTCTTTGTTTATCTTGTTGATAATCTCGATTACATTAGAGATTTTGTATATTATTTTGTTTTTAAGATTAATCCAATATGCTAGCCTACTGATATAACAAAAAATAACCATTATTATGTCCTAATTTTTATAAACAGCTCGAGTAGGAAATTAAAAATTTAAACATATTCGTGATCAAGTGGAGATTGAACTCATAACCATTGCGCTTACAAACAGGCACTGTTGCGTCAGTTGAATAGAAAAAGAACAGATTGATATATTACAACTTATATCACTGTATTTTCTTTACAACGTTTCGAACGTGACGAGGAATGGACTTCTCTTTGTATACTTTGCCATACGCAGACAATGTGTAAGGCTGAAGGAAAAAGAAAAAAGTATGAGCAATGATCTTAGCTGACAAATCTAAACTAAATTTACTGTCGCTTTCAGTAATAAAAAGTTAATTTAAAATGCAATTTTTTCCGACGTCCTGCTTACTGTTTATTCATTTAATTTTCACTGAGCACTCTTTAAATATTAGTGTGGTCGCAGTTTCAAGTTGTTTTTAAATATTATTTCGGAGAACCAAATATTCTCATTATTATTATTTAAAAACAAAATATGAGACTTGTGTTAACTTTGAGTTAGGACACTCCATTCTCCCCTTTCAGAAAATTTTAAGACATTGCACCTTGAGCGGCGGAACTCAACGTTGTCCTTTGTCAACAAATGCGAAATGTTAATAAATCACTTCCCTTTTTTTATTTTAACAATTCAAACAAATTAAGTATTAAAATAATTCAAGCAATTCTTAGGTATCTACATATATTATCTAAAAAACCTCTATTTTTATTACAATATCTAAAAAATATTCTATTTTTATTACAAATGTTATTTTTTTTTTTTTATTTTAAGCAAAAATGATGTAAATCTTCACATATTTCCGATTATAAACGCTAATGTTTTCAGCTCAAAAAAAACTAACATGTATTTTATTATAAATGTAAATTGAAGCTAAGATTTAAATAAAAGCTTTCCAGTGCAGGACAAGTTAATAGACAGCATTATAGGAATAGGCATAGCAGAATAGGCAGAAAGATTTAGAGTGTCATGACACTCTATTCTCCACTTCAAGACTCTGAATTCTAATATAATGTCTCTACTAGGCCTTTACTCTAGCACATCGCTATATGCGAGAAGAATAACGAAATATTCATAAAAATTCTATAAAAAATACGTTACATTTTCTTTTAACGCGGAATGCCCCAATGTTCAAATAATCCTTCTTATCCCCATCCAAAGGTTAAATAAAAGTTTCACTAAGGATCAAAACGTTTTCTGATTTTCAATCTCATATTCTCACGTGCGTAAAGGATGAATGTCAAAAACGATAAAATAAATCATAGAAACATTTGTATTACTTTTTATTACAGTTATTGTTATTTTATAATTGTTATATTTATGTAATAATCACAATTTAGACAAGGCTTGGTTATCTTATATCTGCTGTGTGCGGGGTACAGCGTAAAGCAGATTTTTTTAATTATATAATTAGATGTGTGATGTAGAAGAAAATCAATATTTTTTTTGAAGATATTTTGTGATGGGCTTATTCACAGTACATATATGTAGGTAACATGTAACAAACACATTTAAAATGTTATTAATATTTCATAATAATAGTTATAATATTTTTTTCTTTACGCCTTTATCCGCCGTATCTATAACTATTTCTCAACAAACTAGACTCTAGTAATATACTCTAGTATAAACTCTAGTAATCACTGATGTTGAACTCTTAGAATTTAATAGACATTGAGATTGAAATTTAGTAGGTGTAGTTATTGAGATGTTATTTTCTAGTATGTAGTGTTAAAGTGTACATTTGAAGTTTAAAAGTAAACTTTGAATTTTGAAATGGTTAATTTAAGTTTAAAAAGACGAATTGGATGGATATGCAAAAGTAAGATTTTGTATATCAAAACCTATATTTTAAGATTTCTAATCTTGTTAAAATAAACATTTTGAAATTTATTGTTTGGTTCATTGAAAGATTCTAAAATTAACAGAATACTGGCGTCCCGATGGAGACTTCGCCGGCGAAATCGTGAAGGTATTCGTTTTTTATATACATTACACATATATTTCTGTAGTGTACTTATAAAGACTATTAATATGAAAGTTAATAGTAACTTAGGTTACATTATTATAGCTTTTATAAGAATTTTTGATTGTTTTTGAAATAAAAAATATTACTTAAAATACTTCCGTCCCCCGCTTTCCAGTACAAAGAATTTAGTAGAATCTGGAGATATTGCGTGGTAAGTGGCGGAACTCACCGCGCTGGGAACGGTAAGCGCGACAGGTCGTGGGTTCGATACCCACAACCTGTCGCGCTTACCGTTTCTATCTTTATTCACTACACATATACACATACAAATCTTTTCTCTTTATACAATAGTATTATTTATTATAGATTTTTTACATTACTTGGTGATTATTTAATCACCATTTTTAGTGAATATAACATTCTTTTCACCGTTTACTTTTACGTTCTTTGTTTTATTACTTTAGTTTAGAACTTTTTGTAGTTTTGGTAGTTCGGCCATAGGGAAATACGACATAAATCGAAAAGTTGGATAAAAGATTGAGTAATTTTTTCTTAGACATTTATTATTTAGAAGACAGTTTTGTGAAAAGAACAAACGTTGATTTACACACAGAAGATTAATTTTTAACTTTAATAAATATTTCACAGTAATATAAATAAAATAAAGAATAAATAAAATTATGAATGAAATATATTTTAATTTTTTCAGGTATACATTTAGACTGTACTCTTAAATTGATAACGAGCTATTTATTTCATTTATGACTCCGCCTTTTTTTTTGTTAAACATACATATAAAAAAAATCTTTTCAAATTTCACATTAAGTACATATTTGTCGTACTCCTTTATCGAGTAAGTTACATGATAAATATATAAATACTGAATGCAATATATTTTTTTTACTGCTGGGACGAGATTTTTGAAAACAATACTCTTAAATATTCTTTTTTGTAGACAAGTTTAAAGCTTCTGTCTGGATGTTAATATGTAATATTTTTGTTTATAAAATAAACATGAACTGAAAAATCATAATACAATTTAGTAGATGCCATGGACGAATATATTTTTTAAGTATTGTTTATATAGTTTTTTCTTTTCAACTTATGGCAATCGAATCCATAATCTGTTGCGTTCAGTCACAAGCTTGTGTCCCTGTACCACGACTGACATTAAATATATCAAATATAGTGACATTATTAAAAGTTATAGTATTAATGTTATTTGAAAATATCTTAGATTTGAGCCTTTTTATATACCTCAAATCTAGGCTAAGTATATTAATTCTTTTCTTTTTTGTAATAATAAAGAAATTATTTCTTTTAATTCATTAGGAATTGTCATATCTATTTAATTGCATTGAATATAATTATTATTTATAATATTTTTTTCAGTTATTTATTATAAAAAATATTTATAAAATCAAAATTAAAATTAAATCGTTTTATTTATTTAATTTTAAAATTAGTTTTTTCAACATATTCGTGTATGTACCTTTATATAATGTATAATGCGAGGATATATTAATTATTTAATGTAATGAAACTACGGTGTATTTCCAATACATTTCTGTAATTAAAAACGTAAATGGTTAATTAAATTTCGATTAATTCAAAAGTAAATAAAGTATACGGTGGAATCTGTTAATTACTTTTTCTTGCACAACAATTATTGGTTTAAAACAAATTGAGTTGTAAAATAATTTGTGAAATTTTTATACGTTTGTGTATTCTATAAATAATTTATAAATGACAAAACATGCATATTGGTTTTTCACCCGATAGCGGCACGTACAACCACGTGCTTCACCTCGTTACCAGAGTGAGGAAATGAATATATTTCCCGAGTGGGAATCAAACTCGCAACAGAATCGATTAAAGCTTTATCAATTTTAAAAATTATTCTCCTAAGTGGGAATTAAATTCACAACCATCACATTTACAGTCAAAAGCTGTGGTGCCTTCTACATACGTAAATAATATTAAAAAAAACCTAATAGCAAATTAATTTTGGCAATTAAATTCACATATTCTTATCTAATTGTAAAAAGCCATTTGGGACGTTAGTAATATGTACTGAGATATTCTCTGGAACATTTACCCAAATTACTTGAAGACTGAGGATATCAAGAAACTGTTTGTAGAATATTTTGATTTATTCATAATTTAGAATAACGACGTCGTTTCAGCTACAAAATGATCTTAGCTGGCTTCAAATATATTATGTGTATGAATTTAGAACAGATTTGTAAAATTAAGACTTAAATGATTAGTTTCATATTTAATATTATACAAACCTTTAAATTGCCGCTGCTGCTTTTTTTCTTTTGAGATACGGAATCTTATAAATATATCTATTCTAATGAGCTTTAATTCCACACATAAACTACAGGTTATACGTACATACCTATACATTATAGATGCTATAGTAATGACTTCGATTAGTTACAACTCAAGATAATAGCTGGAACATTACTATTAACTTAAAATGAGTTATTTTAGTAATTGTATCTGTTTAGGAACTTTAATATCATAGATAGTTGAAAAGTTCAACTTTTTAAAGTTTATTGACGAAGTAACCAAGGTGAGGCCTGTCGTAACATAACATAACGTAACGTGACGTGACGTGACGTGACGTGACGTGACGTGACGTGACGTGACGTGACGTGGCGTAACGTGACGTGACGTGACGTGACGTGACGTGGCGTGACGTGGCGTGACGTGGCGTGACGTGGCGTGACGTGGCGTGACGTGGCGTGACGTGGCGTGACGTGGCGTGACGTGGCGTGACGTGGCGTGACGTGGCGTGACGTGGCGTGACGTGGCGTAACATAACATAACGTAACTTAACGTAGCATAACATAACGTAACTTAACGTAACGTAACGTAACGTAACGTAACGTAACGTAACGTAACGTAACGTAACGTAACGTAACGTAACGTAACGTAACGTAACGTAACGTAACTTAACGTAACGTAACGTAACGTAACGTAACGTAACGTAACGTAACGTAACGTAACGTAACGAAACGAAACGAAACGAAACGAAACGAAACGAAACGAAACGAAACGAAACGAAACGAAACGAAACGAAACGAAACGAAACGAAACGAAACGAAACGAAACGAAACGAAACGAAACGAAACGAAACGTAACGTAACATTCGTAAGGGTAAACTATGGGATAATATAAACGCGATAGGTTTTGAGTTCGATTCCACTCGAGGAACGGAAATATTTAATACTAGCGGCCCGCCCACGGCTCCGCCCGTTCAAAATACATGATTATTTGGCAGTTCTCCAAAACGCACAAATTTCAATTTCCTTGTATATATTTTAAGAAAAAACCTTCAAAAAATTGAATATTTTACGTGGAGATTTGGTGTGTTAAAATGTTGCAATTCTGTCTGTTTCAAAAGTTGTTTTTCGTATGATAGAAGTCCCGGTTGTCTTTCTACTGAGGGTCTTCTGATAATGCTGGAGGGGAGTAGGCATCTTGCTCTGATGAAAGGCATTCTTCACCCATCAAAGCTCGTCCCCTAGGTGTACAGCGTCGCAGAATTGGTAGGCTCTTTGAAATAAAAATTTGCCAATGGTAGAAAAACGTGGGTAAGATTCACTATTGAAGTATGTGAGTATGGTTTCTTTGTTAGCTAACTTAAGATCTTTCAGCCCACAAACAAAATGGTAAGAGTCCATGGCATGTTGAGTTTGTACCTCGGCGTACCGATTTGGCTAACTATTGAAGATACAGTCAGTTTAGTCTTATTGTGTATTTTCGGCAACCCATACAATTTAGGATATTTTACATAACTAGTTACGAGGGATTTAATGTTACATAACATACGTTTCTTTCATTCTTCTTTTGCAACACCTACGTTTCGCTGCCGTATATCAGCGTCGTTCGTCAGCATTGCACAGTATTACTAAACGTGCAACTATTCTGTTATTTCACGGTCTCACCAATGCTAGATGCATTGGTGAGACAGTGAAAGCGCGCGTGAAAGCACCGCTAATTCTGTTATCGGCAGGAATAAGCTTGTGCGTCTTTTCTTCATTTCTTTCAAATGCAAGAAAAGGCTCTGGTCTTTCTTTCCTTGGGAAGGAAATTTTCCCTCGCATGTCACTTTGTGTCACAGACTTTACAACAAGAGAAGCGATTAAAGTATTGTACCGAGGTAGTCTCCCAAAACATCTTATACTTTTGTCAAATATCTAAAAAAAAATTCTTGGTTTAGGACCTCCTGCGACCTGCTCACTGCTGTAAAATGTGTGGCAAATTAATAAACAACCTTAGGAATTACTAAAATTGTTATGTTCTATGTTGGTCATTAATAAATCAGTTTGCGTTGAGCTGTCGTATCTCATTGACGTGTCCCTATACACAACACTGGCGACAAGGTATTTAAAAAATTATTACAATGCCTATTGGACGGGTTGAACCCTATAATTTATTAAATGGCAATTGGGACGCTTACGTTCGCCGAGTAAATCAGTTTATCATGTTGAATAACATAGACAAGTCACTGGAAGTTGCCACGTTGGTGACAGTAGTAGGTGCGGAATGCTACGACTTAATGTGCGACTTGTGCGCTCCCAGCATACCAGAAACAAAATCATACGACGACCTTGTAAAATTAGTAAAGGAACATTTGGAACCGGAACGTTCGGAGATAGCAGAGAGGCACATTTTTCGCCAACGTGTTCAACGGCAGGGAGAAAGTATTCGCGAATACCTACAAGCATTAAAACATTTAGCAAAAACTTGTAATTTTGGTGCTTGTTTAGAAGTCTGTTTGCGGGATCAGTTCGTTTCTGGGCTGTTCGATGAGGACATGAGATCAAGAATCTTCGCAGAAAGTAAATTGGATTACAAGCGAGCGGTGGAATTGGCATTGGCGCTCGAGGCGGCGGAGCGGCACGCAGTTGTTGTTGTTGTTAGTAGTACTAAATTTAGAAACAAAGTGAATAAACTAATAATAGAGGCAAAAAACAAATATAGACAACAAGAAATAAAAAAATGTAACGGGGATTATAGGAAAATATGGTCGAATATTAATTCTTGGCTCGGAAGGGAGAAAGCTAGTCTTGACGATGTGATAATAAAACATTTAGGCAAAACTGAAAGTATTAGTCAAATCTGTACAATTTTTGGAAAAACTTTTACGGAGGAAATTAAAGGAATTAAACATGTATGTGACATAAAATTCTTTGATAGGAATACTTATGTACGGCCGAGTCTGGTGAGTTTTAGATTTATTAAAGTCAGTTCGTTCCAAGTTAAAAAATGTATAGACCGGTTATCGTGTGAAAAGGCACCGGGTTTGGATACAATTAGGGTAAAAGATATAAAATATGTGTGTAAACAGATAAGTGGTGTTATTGCTAGGTTTATTAATTTGAGTTTAACCACTGGCGCCTACCCCGATCAGCTGAAAAAAGCCATCATACGCCCCATCTATAAATCGGGAAATCACTTAGACTATTCCAACTACAGACCAATAGCCATATTGTCATGTATTGACAAAATTGTAGAAAAAAATATTGTAGGCCAAATTAGTAATTTTTTAGAGAGTTATGGTGTATTGTCGGACGCTCAACACGGTTTTCGAAAGGGACGCAGCACTGTGACAGCACTGACGGCCTTTGCTGACTACATAAACAGCTGTCTAGACGCCGGTGAGCACGTGATAACGGTTTGTATTGACTATAAAAAAGCTTTTGACACATTGGACCACGATGCTTTGCTTAAGGCGATGGATGAATGCGGGATACGTGGCCCTACGAATAAATGGTTCAAAAATTACCTAAGTAATAGAAAGATACAGACTGTTGTTGCTGGTGTAACTGGTGAAGAAATGGATGTGAATCTAGGTGTTCCGACTGGATCAGTCTTTGGACCGGTGGGGTACCTGATGCACGTAAATAGCGTAGCTAACGTTGTAAACAAGTGTCGGGTGTACATGTATGCGGATGATATGTGTTTGACCTATGCCTCAAAAGATATATCTGTTGTACAAAACTACATTCAAACGGATTTTGAAAACATCACTAAATGGGCACATGATAACGGAATAATTATAAATTTTGGAAAAACTAAATGCATGTATATTCACTCGCCGTATAACAAAAAATCAAAAACAATTACTAAAGTAGATCTCGAAATAGTAGGGCATACTCTGTCTTCATAGTAATAAAAAAAACTGTAACTGTAACAAATTAGAATACGTTAATACATTCAAGTACTTAGGTTTAAAAATTGATAGAAACTTTAATTGGAAATCTCAGGTAATAGATATTTGCAGTAGGCTACGATGTGTACTGGGGGCGTTTTACCACTTGAGTCAAGTATTAAATAAAGAAACGCTACGCATTGTGTACTACGCCCTCGCCGACTCCACACTTAGTTATGGTCTTAGTGTGTATGGGCGGACATTCATAACATATTTAAGGGATATAAAGCAACTTCAAATACGTTTAATTAAATTTTTAGTTAGTGAAAAGATAAAAGAAAAATGTCGCGGAGAGTATGAAAAACTATTTTTAATTTGTGGAATTTTACCAGTAGACACTAAAGTAAACTACTTAATATGCGCCGAAAATTTTAATACTAATAAATATAATGAAACGATTGATAATAAGTATAATACTAGGAGGGTCGGGAAAAAAGAATTTATTGAGCCAATTGCGAAAAATTATTATGGAAAGAGGACAACAAGGTGTATGGTACCCAAAATCTTTAATAATATAAATAGCCTCACATTGAGTGATGACATCAGTAAACCAATTTTAAAGGTAAAACTGAGAGATTTCTTTCTTAAAGAAATAGACAAGGGTATATAATAGGTTTTTTTTTTTTTATAATGTGTTTTTTTTTTAAATGTTTATAAAATTTCTGTATAGATATGCTGTTTTTTGTTTTAGTCATTGAGTGCTTACTTGTTGTTTGTATTTTTTATTTTTTTTGTTTTTGTATTTTATATTATAGAATAGTAATAGTACGAGACTGGTAATAGTTATTAAGTGTTGTTGCTTGTTTTTAATTTCTTTTTGATATATATATATATATATTTTAATTTGATTGTATTTTATATAGTTTAACAATTGCTAGTATAAGGGATGTGTTTACTTGTTTTAGTTTTTTTTTCTTTTTTTTAATTGTAAGTTATTTTAAATTGTAATTGTTGTAAGTTAGTATTAGAATGTTAGTTTAGTTTAGGTTAAAAATGTAATGAGCGCTTCTTGCCTACAAACTCACGAGTTTGGCAAGATTATATATTTGTTTACAATGTAAAAAATAGATAAATAAATAAATTAAAAAAAAAAAAAAAGTTACGGCGAGAGCTTCAGGCAACTCGGCTAGTGCGCAACCCAGCGCGCCTCCGCTCGACGATGACGGCTTGCACCGGATCGGCGCGGGCGCAGCCGGCCCGCGGGCACGTGGTGGCAGCGGCGGCGGCGGCGGCGGCGGCGCGAGCGTGGGCCGCTCGGCACGTGCATGCTCGCGGTGCGGTAAATTCGGTCATTCAGAAGGCAAGTGTCGCTTTAAGCAATATAATTGTGATGTGTGTGGTGAGAAGGGCCACTTAAAAATAGTATGTAAAAATACTTCCGTTAGGAGAGGCTATAAAAATCAGTTTTTTATAAATGAGTCAGATGCTGAGGAAGATAATTGTAACTTTTATAATTTGGTCATAAATAGTGACGGTGACGGGCCGTTCTATATTAATTTAATGGTGGAAAATATTCAATGTAAATTTGAAATTGACACGGGATGCAAAATATCTATAATTTCTAAACATTATTATGATGAGAATTTCTCAAATATTCCAATTGAAAGTAAAATTCTTAATTTAAAATCATATACGGGTGACGTTATCGAGACTCTCGGGTATATTGTTGTTAATGTTTTTTGCGGTAATCATTACGCGAAGCTTAATTTATATATTATTAAAAATGGCGGCCCCCCTCTGATGGGACGCACCTGGATTAAAAACTTAAAGTTAGCCGTAGTAGAATGCCATAATTTATCTTATGAGGACTCGATGGCGACATCATTACGTAATGAATTTCCGAATGTTTTCGCTAAGGGGCTTGGAACATTCAAATCTAAGTTTCGATTGTATTTAAAAGATATTACTCCTGTATTTGTTAAAGCGCGGCCATTGCCTCTGGCTCTGCGGCAGCGTGTAGAAGAGGAGCTCAGCCGTTTGCAAAGGGAAGGTGTGATTTTTAAAGTAGAACGATCAGACTACGGTACTCCTATCGTACCGGTGGTTAAAAGTGACGGTAGTATTAGGTTGTGTGGTGATTATAAAATAACCATTAACCCATTATTGAAGGATTATCATTACCCTTTGCCGCGGATTGAGGACCTGTTCGCAGTATTAGGGGGAGGTGAGCAGTATACTAAATTAGACCTGTCTAATGCCTTTCAACAATGTATTTTGCATGAGGAGTCACAGCCGATGACGGCGATCACAACACATGTTGGCACTTTTGTTTATAAAAGGGTTCCATTTGGAATAAAATGTATTCCTGAAAATTTTCAATAAATCATGGAGGAAACATTAAGTGGATTGCCGTCAACGGCAGTCTTTGCTGACGACATATGCGTTACAGGTAAAAATAAAGATGTGCATTTGGCCAATTTAAAAGCAGTACTACAAAGACTTAGTGAAAAGGGTTTAAGAATTAACTTTTCTAAGTATAAATTTTTCAGGGACAGTGTCACTTATTTGGGATATAAAATAGATAAGTTTGGTTTGCATACCGACAAAAAAAAATTGAGGCAATCGTAGCTGCACCTCCTCCAATTAATATTACTCAACTTAAAAGTTTTATGGGACTTGTAAACTTTTATGCGAAATTTTGTTTGAACATGAGCGATATTCTCAAACCACTTTATTGTCTTTTAAAAAAAAATATTAAATGGGAATGGTCAGATAAGTGTAATACAGCTTTTCTAAAAATAAAAAATATTTTAAGCAGTGCTCCTGTCTTAGCTCATTATGATGCTAGCCTTCCACTCATATTATCGGTGGACAGCAGTTCTTATGGCGTGGGCTCCGTGCTTACACAGCGGTACGCAGATGGAACTGAAAGGCCTGTGTGTTGCGCTTCGAGGACGCTTAATGAGGCTGAAATGGGGTACTCTCAATTAGATAAAGAAGCTTTAGCAATAGTGTTCGGGGTGAGTAAACACCACCAATATATTTATGGCAGACGTTTTACTTTGCGCAGCGATCACCGTCCGTTAAGTTATATTTTCGGTAAAAAGAAGGGAATACCGGTGACTGCTGCCAGCCGTCTACAACGGTATGCAGTTAAGTTGGCTGCCTACGATTATGATATCGAATTCGTAAATTCATCAAAAAATTGTTTTGCAGATGCTCTTTCCCGTCTTCCTCTCAGTTTGCCACATAGTCAAACGAGTTGTAATGACAGAGAATGTAGTTATTTAAATTATGTACAAGGCAACTTTCCGATTAGTTTTAAACATATTAAAAGTGAAACGGTAAAAGATCCGGTATTAAGTAAAATATATGGTTTTGTAATGTACGGATGGCCAACTGAGAGGTTAACTGATACAATTTTAAATACTTATTACAATCGAAAGGATAATTTACATATTGATCAGGGTTGTTTAGTGTGGGGGTTTAGAATAGTAGTGCCTAAGTCCTTAAGGGAATTAATTTTGAATGAAATACATGACGGTCACATGGGGATTGTGAAAATGAAACAAATCGCGCGCAATTACGTATGGTGGGAAAATATAGACGCGGACATTGAGCGCGTGGCGCGGGAGTGCGCGTCGTGTCGCGCGGTGTGGGCCGCCCCGCCCGCCGCGCCGCTGCATTCGTGGCCCTGGCCTCCCGAGTCGTGGTCGCGACTGCACCTTGATTTCCTAGGTCCGTTCAGTAATATGTATTTTCTCATAGTTATTGACGCACATTCGAAATGGATAGAGGTGGAGAAAGTCTCCACGACATCAGCTACAATTGTTATAGATAGTTTAAGACGGTTATTTGCACGTTTCGGTTTACCAAAACGTCTAGTGAGCGACAACGGTCCACCATTTTCATCGTCGGAGTTCGCGCAGTATTTGAAACGGAACGGTATAAAACATACATTAATAGCCCCGTATAATCCGTCAAGCAATGGCGCTGCCGAAAATGCAGTTCGTTTAATTAAACGTGTTCTAAAAAAGGCACAACTTGAAAGAGAAGATTATAGTATGGCTTTAAATAGATTTTTATTTACATATAGAAATACGGAACAAAGTGCTACGGGCCGGGAACCAGCGGTCGCTCTTTTAGGTAGACGGTTACGCGGACGTCTTGATCTGCTACGGCCCGACGTAGCTGAGCGTATTCGCTGCGATCAGCTACGCCGTGAACAGAGCACGGGCCGTCCGCTACGAGTGTTGACGCGCGACGAACCGGTTATGTTTCGTAATTATGTTAAATCGGCTCCTAAATGGACTGAAGGGGTCGTCGAAAAGAGGACAGGGCCAGTTTCTTATACTATTGAAACCAATAATGGGCAGATCCATAAACGGCATATTAATCAATTACAAAGTAATAAATCACGCCATTCATTGAGTAGGACTATAGACGTATCCGATTCAGAAAATCAGGAAGACTTAATGGCTAAAGATGAGTCCTTCTCCAGTAGAGAGGGAAGATATAGTGAGCCACATTCGCCCTTGTTAAACACTCCGCCCACGCCACCCTCGGATGCTAATTCGCGGGAACCTAGAAAAGCTGCTTTACGATGTAAAGAATTGTTAAAAGTATTAAACAAATAAGTTTTTTTTTTATAAGTAGTTTATTATAAGTAATATATATATATATATATATATATATATATATATATATATATATATATATATATATATATATATATATATATATATATATATATATTTTATTATTAAAGGAGGAAAAGTGTTATGTTGTCATCATTAAGATAATTTTTTATATTAGTTTATATAATAGCATAGTAATTAGGAGTGCTTTATGCTTTAATATTGTTTAACATTAGATTAATTAGTAAATTAAAGGAGGAAAAGTGTTATGTTCTATGTTGGTCATTAATAAATCAGTTTGCGTTGAGCTGTCGTATCTCATTGACGTGTCCCTATACACAACAGTTAACATTTTATTTTTTTCTTTCTCAGAACTTTCACGCTTCATCTTTATCAGTACTTTCGTTTGGTGCCTTTGTAGTATATCCTTTTTCTTTTTTAAAGAGATTTATCTGAGGCCTTATGATCCAAACGGCCTTTTTTTCTCTACAGTCTCTTTTACTTTATCAACACATTTATCGTGCTTTTTACTAAAACTTCCTTATCATTTACCACATATTTCTGTCGCTGCTTTTCTTATAGAATTTCCGTTTTCTGTTTCAAAGATGTCTCATATTTTGGAAGTACTTATTCCTCTTTGATCGATGGATCTTAAAACTTCCAGCTTCTTATGCGATAATTCGACTCCAAGTTTGGACGTCTCGTACCTCAAAATGAAACAGACTCCTTATTATAGCAACGATTACATATTGGTCTGTTCCCAAGATAGCATCCTAAGCACTCGTGTGTCCACAACTTAACCTTAAATATACTGATCCGCTAGGAATAAGTCAATCATACTTTTCACGGTGAGAATATAATAGAACGTGAAAATGGATTGATGATAAAGGAAAAGCAAAAAAGATTAATGAAGAAAAAGTGAGCGGTAATAAAGATAGACCTTCGAAAATACAGTATCAAAGATAATGAAGGAGAAAAATCACGTAAAAAGCATGAGGACGCCCCAGATGGCATGTATGAAAAGTTGATGATAGAGGACGAGGTGAAAGAGGTATATAGAGACCGTAGCGTTTGGGGTTCCGTTCTCTCTGACTTTCCCACTAGTATTACAGCGTGAAGCTAAATAAGTAAGTATTTAATTTCAATTCTGTTGTAAAGAATTTTGAGAAAAATGATTTTTCTCCAGTTGCTTATCATTATTCTACACTAATCGTCATTGTCCGATTTAACACATTTTTTTAAAAATTCCATTTATAAAATAAATAGGGGTTGTTCATAGATGCCACTTCAATAAACGTGCATTATAATGTCCAAGCTTACATCTCACAGCAAAATTACGGCTTTACACGCTGGTTTTAAAAGACATAATTTTTGGTTAAAAGTAACAATTTTAGGAGAACTGCCATATTGGTTTAATAAGCAGAATTGATTGGCAACTCTAATGACTTCTAATATGTCTCACACATATTATTAGCTAAATGTACAATTGGTAAATATGTAGTTATTACAGAGTAAACGCAGAAAGGATGTTTTTAGGCATTTTTATATAGATTTATTTCAAACGAACGAACGAACCAAAAAATCTATGTATTTGCTTGATATCTCTTTGAAGATCAAATCGTTCTTTATCTCTGTGTTGAATTAATTACGATTTCAACTTAACTAGTATGATTTATGAAGATAATCTCCACTAACAGTTAAATTTTGTTTACTTTATTGTATAAAATATTGTATAATAGTGTTTCAAAAATATATATTTTTATCAACAGTCATTGAGGCCGGTCGTGGCGCAGTGGCACGAGGTGTGACTGCAAAACCGACTGGTTGTGGGTTCGAATCCCACTCGAGGAGATGAAATATTTACTTAAATTTATATTTCCATTTCTTCGCTCTGGTGTCGAGGTTAAGCGCGGCGTTGAGTTCTGCCACTCAACACGCAATGCCTCCAGAATTCGGCAGAAAGTGGGGAACGGAGTGTCTTAACACTAGGTTCCCTCTGCCTACCCTGCTGTGTGCGGGATACAGCGTGAAGCTAATAAAAAATTAAAAAAAAAAAACAGTCATATAATAAAGAGGTTTGGAATGTCATTCTAAAGAATGACATTCTAAACGACATTCGAAATCGCGCTGAAATGACGAAATGACATTCGAAATTGCTATTGCGAACGTTAGTTCGCAGGCAAACTAATGCCTTGAGTTCATTCAAATGACGATAACTTTTTTTTTAATGAACCGATTTTGTCAAACCAAACTTTAGTAGTTAAGTTGAGTTAAAACAAAGCAATTGGTGAAACTTTTAAGTAAATTGGTTCAGTACTTTCAGAGAAAAATGTGGACATAAATATATCGACAGACAGACAGGCAGACAAGAAATTCAAAAAATATATTTTTGCTTTCTATTATTTCTTTTTAAGTGTCCCTCTATCCATTTCAGTCAAAATTACTAAATGTACAGACAAAATATTTTGACTGTCTTATTATATATATAGATTTCATTTCTTGGCTCTGGTGGTCGAGGCAAAGCGTGGCAATGAATCCCTCGACTCAAACTCAAACTCTCACTGGAAAGTGGAAAACTACATGCGGGATAAAGCGTGAAACTTAAAGAGACAAGAAAAAAAAGGTTACAATTTTTAAATAAAATATAAAAATCCCAATAGAATCAATAATGCTAAAAATCAATAATTGCTTTTTGACTTGCTTTTTAGTGTATCAAAATTTAGTGTAATTTTTAAAATTGAACCAATCAGAACCACTTAATATCGTTTCAACTTGTTTCTCCATCACGGCGTACTAACAGAAAAGTTAGCCGGACGACTGGCTTTTAAAATTGAATTTTCAAAAATTTATATGTATTTTATATAGGGCACAACGCTCAGAGAAGCGAAGAAATTACTAAAATAATTATAACTTCTTCCTCACAGTTTAATTTTCGATCAAATATTTGCATTTACTTTAAGATGTATATCTTAAATGTATTGTAATTTAATATATCTAAGACTTATACAAGTCTAGTCTAGATATATTAAATTACAATACATGTATATTTAGTCGGTATTTTTCTAGAAATTGCAGTCAATTGCTTTCATCATATTCGCATTTAAAAAAAATACCTACTACATAATTTTCAGCTACACGTTGTATGCCATATACAGCAGGATAGGCAGAGAGAACCTAGTGTTAAGTTCCCTCTTCTTACCTTGCCTATTTCCTATTTCCGCCGAATTTTTCGAGGCATTGCGTATTGAGTGGAGGAACTCCACGCCGGGTTTTTGCCTTGGTGCCAGAGCGAATAAATGAAAATATTAATAAGTAATAATTTGTTTATGTGAGTGGGGAACGATCCCACAACCCTCGCGTTACAATCACACCTATATTATATCCCCCTTCGCCACGACTGCCTCAATACATGTAGTATTTTGTTAATTTTAAATACAAGAAAACTAAATATTATAGTTACATTGACCTCTATCTAATACTCTGTAAGTAACAGGTGCAATGGCGTTGCAGTAAGTCACTTGAGCGTCTCAGACGTCCTAACTGCCATTTGGGACGACATTGAGAACCTTATATTATGACTTAATAACAAAATTATATAAAGACATGCCCTCGAGCTCTTCAACATTTGAAGTAAATTGTTGTAGTGTTTGTAGATAAGATTATTTAGTACGAACGAATTAATTAATATATTTAAAAAATATAAATATAGCATGTAGGTACATTTATTCGATATATGTTGAAATTTGTTAAGACAGAAGAAGAATGTCTTTTTTCGTATATAAATATTCAATATTAATATTTAAAAAAGGAGGTGAAGTTGGTATTAAAATGTGGGTGTGGTTTCGTTGAAGCCGAGACAGCGTACCACTATAAAATACCCAGAGTTTTGCCGCAGTACAGTGATGGTGATGTACTCAAGAATGCGAATACCAACCAGTCCGATGTGCCCACGTCCCCGTCGTACCTCCTGGGACCTTCTGCGACCGTGTCTCGGCACGCCCACCATCCAGAATAAGATCGCAGATGCCAAGGGCAGAGGGCGAAAGGCAAGTCACAGGCGCCTTAAAACATGTCCACTCGGTAGGGACGCAACCTGTTACAAAACGGAGTGAGGTCCAGCGCTCAAAGGTGGCAGCCCCACCATGGACCTAGGATGCAGAGGGCTAATCACTCACTCATCTGAAAGCAACCTGATTACGAAAGGAAAAGAATATTCTACGGACCGGATTATAACTAAACGACCTGGCTATCCAAAAACGGAAAACGAATTCAAGTTATGTACATGGAACTTACGAACACTATTTAGACCCGCAGGCTTTCAACTCTTATGCCAACAATTAACTCAGCACCGAGCAGATATAACAGCGGTGCAGGAAATGCGATGGACCGGAAAAGGGATACTAGAGAAACGAGAGTATTCAGCATACTACAGCTGTCATGAGAAACATCACGTCTTGGGAACAGGTTTCATTGTGAGCAAACGAATCAGACATATGGTGATCGATTTTCAACCAATAAATGAGCGTATCTGCAAGATCCGGCTTGAAGGACGATTTAGGAATTACACAATATCAACGTTCACGCACCAACAGAAGAATCGGACCCGGAGGAAAAGGAAATTTGGTACTATACAGTTGAAGATATATACTCCCACTCTCCCAAGGGTGACGTTAAAATTATCATCGGAGATTTTAACGCTAAGGTCGGCAGCGAAGATATATACAGGCCAGTTGTAGGGAAACACAGTCTGCATAAAGAGTGCAATGACAACGGTGCCCGCCTCGTCAGCCTAGCAACATCACTTAGCATGGTGGTGGGTAGCACTTGTTTCCTCCATAAGGATATTCATAAGATTACGTGGCTCTCTGCTGATGGCATTACACGTAACCAAATAGACCATGTCCTTATAGATAGTAAACATTTCTCTGACCTCCTTGACGTCAGAACCCATAGGGCAGCCAACATCGACTCGGACCACTATTTAGTGGTTTGTAGGATTAGAGCGCGTATCTCACGATATAAATATACCAAGACGTCGAGAACAAATAAAAAAATTAAGATCTTAAAGTTGAATAGAAATAAAGAGCTTAAAACAAAATATATGGACGCTATTTCTAGAGAACTGTCACAACTAGAACATACGGACAGTAGTAATGACCCAAATAGGACCTGGGGTTATCTTCGGAATGTCTTGACTAAAGCTGCAACTGATGTCCTTGGCGTAGAAGAAAGACCCACACGCAATCCGTGGTTTAACGACGATTGTCAAAAACTTACGAATGCCAAAAATGAAGCCCACAAACTATTGCAGCAGAAGTATACTCGAAAACGTAGGGAGGAGTACCAGCTATCCAGAAGGAAAGAGAAAAATTTACATAAAAAAATGAAACGACTACATGAAGAACAACATCTGAAGGAAATTGTATCTAGCTACTCTGGAAAAGACGCAAGACACTTATATGGCCAGATAAAACAAGGGAGAAAATCATTTAAGCCCAGAGCCTGTGCTTGTAGAGGTAAAGACAGAGAGTTACTTAGCAATAAGGGTGACATAATTAAGAGATGGGTTGAATATTTCCAGGACGTACTTAACGGTCCTCATAACACCACCACATCCACCACCATCATTGGTTTACAACTGAGAGGACAAAATGATAATAGCGTATCGGAACCTACTCTCGAAGACATTAAGATGGGTATCCAACAACTTAAAAATAATAAGGCCCCCGGTTGCGACAACATCCCACCGGAGTTAATAAAGTATGCTGGAGAACGTTTCGAGAGGGAATTGCACAAACTGATTATTCAGATCTGGAATAAAGTATCTATGCCCGAAGAATGGGGGACTGCTGTTATCTGCCCTTTAGATAAGAAGGGGGACGTATTGGAATGTCAAAACTATGCCCCGGGCATATCAATTTTGAACACTGCTTATAAAGTGTTTGCACGTGTTTTGTTTAACAAACTACAACCATACGTTGAACCCTCTTTAGCAGAATACCAATGCGGCTTCCGACCTAATCGCTCAACAGTGGACCAAATATTTTCACTAAGGCAGATCCTCGAGAAAACCCTCGAATTTAATGTGACCACACACCATTTGTTCATTGATTTCAAGGCAGCATATGACAGCTTGCACCGCAATTTCCTGTACCAGGCAATGATTGAAATCGGTATCCCATAGAAATTAATCTCCCTTACCCAAATGACGTTGAAAAATACTCGAAACGTCGTTAGAGTTCAGGCAGACCTGTCGGAACCGTTTAGCACTTATGACGGACTCAGACAGGGTGACGCGCTCTCTTGTCTGCTTTTCAATGTTGCGTTAGATAAGTGTATCCGCGACTCAAAGATTGAGACTACTGGCAACATATTCTTTAAGTCAGTCCAAGTTTTAGGATATGCAGATGATCTGGATTTAATAGGAAGATCTCTGCCTGCAGTAGAAAGTGCGTACCAAGCTCTGACAAGGTCATCTAAGGAAGCCGGATTTCAAATTAATGCAACTAAAACAAAATATCTAAAAGCGTCAAAACAACTACACGCATTACCGTCCAATATAACAATTGGGAGTAGCACTTTCGACTGGGTTAGTGAATTTGTGTATCTCGGCTCTTTAGTAATGCAGGACAACAATGTAACTTTAGAAATAAGCAGAAGAATAATGGCGGCTAACAAATGCTATTTCGGACTGCTAAGATACTTCCGATCCAAAATAGTTTCAAGAAGCATAAAAATACTTCTCTACAAGACATTGCTAAGACCGATATTAACATATGGATCAGAGAGTTGGGTGCTGAGCAAAAAGGACGCAAACACACTACTTATTTTTGAGCGCAAAATCTTAAGACGCATATTCGGGGCAGTGTTGGAAAATGAGCAATGGCGAACTCGGTACAATCACGAACTCTACCACATGTATAACGAACCAGGCATAATAAATAATATCAAAGTTGGACGCCTACGATGGGCTGCACATGTGGAGAGAATGAGTGAGTCTAGGACACCTAAATCCTTGTTGTATGGTACACCAGATGGACGGAGAAGTCGAGGCAGACCAAAGCTCAGATGGTTGGATGGAGTTGAGCAAGATCTGAGAACTCTGGGCATAAAAAATTGGAAGAAGAAAGCCAGAAATAGAGCAGAATGGAGGGATATTCTGGACCAGGCCAAGGCCCACCCGCGGCTGTAGTGCATTTGATGATGATGATGAATATTTAAAAAGTTTTATAAAATAACTTTTTAAATATTAATATTGAATATTTTCATTTTCAAAAAAATATTTTTACTTTGCAAAAAGTGGAAAACATGATGAAAATATTATAACATATTTTTATTAATACTATCGATATCAATATCAAAAGTTTATAATATCATAAAACATTTTACATAGTAAGAGTTTTAATTCATATTGCCCGTACGTGAATACGTAATGGTATCACAGCTTAATGCATTTATTATTCAGTCAAAAATGACAAATTCGTATATTTTTAGGGTTCCATGCCACAAATTATAAAAACAGAACCTACATAGGATCGCTTTGTTGGCCGTCTGTCTCGATATCTTATGGAGATATCAAACTGAAATTAATATGGAATATTTATTTCTTTTTAGCAAATGGTCCCTTAAAGCGCAGAACAAATCAAGTCAACCCAATTAAAAGATTTTATTCATCGATTTTACTACATTTTGCATGAAATTCACCTCGTCATGAAAATGCATTACAAATGAAGGGAAAAATCTGAGAATATTTTTTTAGATATTTCATAGAAAAAACATTTCAAAGTTATATTTGTAATTAATTTTATACAAAATGAGTCGATTTTTATAAGTTCTACTTCTCGTTGACCTACAATCCTGAAATAAATACGGAAACCTCAGTGTGCGAATCCAACTCGTACTTAACCGTTTTTTTCACTGGCACACACATCCCAAGCTTTTGTCGAAAAACGTGAACGCGATATGAAAAAGGCAAGTGACGTGAAATTCTAATACGCAGTATTCAATTGTACGAGCTTTTTTATTATAAACGTTATTTATTTGTTTAACTTTTGTTTTTGTGAGGCCGGTCGTGGCGCAGCGGCACGAGGTGTGACTGCAAAACCGACTGGTTGTGGGTTCGATCCCCACTCGAGGAGATGAAATATTTACTTAAATTTATATTTCCATTTCTTCGCTCTGGTGCCGAGGTTAAGCGCGGCGTTGAGTTCTGCCACTCAACACGCAATGCCTCCAGAATTCGGCAGAAAGTGGGGAACGGAGTGTCTTAACACTAGGTTCCCTCTGCCTACCCTGCTGTGTGCGGGATATAGCGTGAAGCTAATTTAATTTTTTTTTTTAACTTTTGTGCTTTTCGTTTTATTTTGCATGTATGTTTTTTTAATAAATCATTACACACTAGCGTTTGACAATCACTGTTTTGTTTTTAGTCAACAAATGCAGAATAAAGAGAGTTTTTAATAGTTTACTATTTTTTTTCCAGCTTCGCGCTGTATCGGGCATGTAAGGGGATAGGCAGATCACTCACACACAGGCAGGTCTCTTTTCACTGAATTCTGGGAGCAAAGCGTGTTGGGTCAACGCCGCGCTTTGCCTCGTTACTAGTTACCTAGAAAATTAAATTATGAAATATTTTATTTCCAGGAGTGGGAATCGAATCTACAACCTATAACGTTTTTAATCGTACATTTATATCCTTGCGCCACAATGGCCTCACGAAAAATGTTAAAAGCAATTTTTAATAAAAGCATTGTAATCTAAAGCTTTGAAAATAACGATGGAGATGTAAAACTGATACTGGAGATTTACGTTATTAGGGAAACAATTTTATAGCCTTCTGCTGCTCCACTTTCACAATAATGTCGAGAAAAAGAGTAATATTGCTTAATAAAATGAACAAAATAAACAAATATAGGAAACGAATAATCTTAATTCTAGGTGCCCTCTGGCTTACCTACTATGTAGCAGGGATATTGTGAGAAGCTAGTGGATAGTGCGTGAAGCTATACAAAAAAATGATTATAAAGTTTTTTTTCTCAGTTTTACGCTTTAATACTCTAGGTATAGAAAACCCGAAAACAAAAGAATACACTTTTAGTATATTTAATAAAATTGACTTAGATTTCTATATCATTTATATTGGTCTAGATCTGACCTGTTGCTTCACCCGCGTGGTTACATAGAAATGACTACAAGTACAGTACATACAACGAAAGGTTTCAAAGCTCTTCAGTTTTCGTGACTTTTTATTTTATGATAACTATCTTCATATTAGCCAAACTTTCGTATAATATTATGCATTAGATAAAGAGGACCAATGATTTATCATCTATTTTCCCAATTTTAGATATACAATGTAACTTATATAATCTCCTTCTCTCTCTTTCTCTCAGTAATCAGTATATTATGGTCTGAGATCGTGGACAGCATTAAATATTAAGCATATAAATTAAAGAAGACAAAATGTAACAGTATAACTCAACATTTAACAGTATATTTTGTTAATCCAAATAATAATTGAGGTCGGAGGCCGTCGTGGCGCAATGGCTGTAAATGCGACGGTTGTGTGTTCGATTCCCACTTTTTTTGGATGAATTGTTATTTATAATTATTTTCATTTCTTCGCTCTGGTAACAAGACAAAGCGCGGCCTTGACTTCCACCACTCAACAGAGTTTCTTTATTGGTTCCTTTTGCTTACTTTGCCGTAAGCTTGATACGGAAGCTATAAAAAGAGAAAAATATATATATAAGCGACAAAACTTTTTTAAATCATTGAAAAATATCAAAACAAAACACAAAGTAGCCTGAATCTAGTCACAAATTGTGCCCAATTTCTCGACGTTGGATTGAAGCATTGAACTGTAAAACGAGTAGTAAGACCGACTTTCCAGTATAAAGTAACGTTAACAACTGTACTCGCGCTCTAACAAGCAGTACTCGTATATTCTGAAGCTTAACTCGGCGTTGGGAATTATATTCAATGGATATAGCAAAAGGTTTTGCGAGAAGATTTGCACTTTGCCTTTGAAACGTATACAATCGTTTAAAATAATCCCGTCAACAGGACATTTCAAATGAGAGCCAAGTTAAGTGTAATGTAATGCGTGGTTTTAGATTTCCTCGAGAATTTATATAAATAAATGAATAGTTTAAATGTTTTTCAGTATTAGCAACTAATAACAATTACTTCATAAATAATTATTGTACAATACAATAAAATGATTTAATAATGTTACTAATACTATTTACTACATTTCATTGTTCTATCGTGGAATACATATTACTTCACAATAAACCGCTATTATAGAAAATATATTCCTACACATTCAAAGATAAGTTTATACATCCTTTAATAGGTTCGTCGTACCGTATAGGTATAGGTTATTATTTAGTCGCATCACATGTGTGGTTTTATTTTATATTCTGAGATGTTTTTTTTTGTTTGGTAAGGCAAAAGCGTTGGGTTGCCATAGTAAGCCCAAAATATCTCGGAATTAGCTTTAAGATATGTCTCAACACTAGACTATTCTCCAACATTTTTTTCCAACACAACGACATAATCCCATTTAAACAAAACAAATAGGAAAGAGACAAAAATGTGTGAATATATAGACTTTAAATGTAATATACATTTCTAGTTTCTTCTCAATATAAAAAATATATGTATTTTTGTTATAAAGCACTAGTCTCTTGTATACAGTTCATCTGTAATTCACACATGTCACGTACCACGAACAAATTCGCGGCTTTGTTGTTAGTACCTACTCGTAGTGACGGAAAATCTTCACAAATAATACGAACCAGGTGTATTCAGTACTAACTTTTACTTATTGAGTCTGGAATACAGATGAAAAAGTGATATAAATTATAACAAATTATAGCACTTTTAGTGGAAAAATTAAACAAAAATATGTATATGTATGTAGATTTTTTGAGCTTTACGTTGTATCCTTTTTTTAGTTGGATAAATTGAGAGAACTCTTTCCTAAGACATCCCGTTTCTCAACCAATTTTCAAAACATTAGTTGTTACGAGGCGTATTCCAATGCCGCGCTTAGTCTTATTATTAGAGCGAAGAAATGAATATAAGTTATTACCCAATAGACTCGAATTCATAGCTTTCGCGTTTAGAGTCAGCCTTCCTATAAAGTAGATATAACGTATAAGAAACATGTATAACATTAAAATCAATAGAACGTAAAATCAGAAAAATAATGTTGTAGTTCAATCTCACTTTGTGCTATATTTTTTACATACAAATAGATTTGTATCTAAATTTCATACGTTTCGTTTTGTTTTAGGACTTTAAGACAACAACAAATGTTTGTTCATGATTAAATGCAATACAGTTTTTTTAAGGGAGGCTTGGAAGAGCTCCATACTCATCCATCACAGGAGCCTAATTTGGTTTTCATTCGAAGGACTACTAAGAGTTCTTCCAAAGGTAAATTCTAGTAAAAATTCTTCTGTGTACTGTTGTGTTCTATCACAGAGTATCCAATGTCTTAGAGGTAGCGACCTACCCGAATATTCCGAAAACGTATTGCGTGAACCGTGTACGAATATTCAAATTATATTGCTAAAACATTTTTTTACATATATATTATGATTATAAAATAATATATTTATTACTAAAGACTAAAGAGGAAAAATTATAACTTAATTAAATATTATACGTAAATTAAATTTCACTCCAGATCGAAAAGCTATTAATCATTGGCTAGTAAATATTTGCTTAAGCATAACTAGTCTGAGCGTAACTAGTCTGAGCGAAAGTAATCATTTGTGGTCATATAGTATTGTTATTTTTTCAGCTTCACGCTTTATTCATGCATTATTACATACGGGTAAAGGGAGGATGTGTTTAGTGTTAAGACACTCCGTTTCCACAGACCGCCCAATTTTTGAGACTGCGTGTTGAGTGGTGGGATTCGACGTCGCACTTTGTCTTGCTACCAGAGCGAGTTACATACAAACAATGTATTATATAAAATATATTTTATTTTATTATTGTTTTACAAAAAGCATATAAGTACTAGAGTGCCTGTATAATAAATAGTATTCAAAACAGTTTCAGTACAGCATTCATATCATAATTAAAATGAACTACTCAGTAACTCTGACCTCAGAGCTCTACAAATAGTTGGCACGTACATTTTCTATAGAAAATACGTTTGTATTATGTAAGATATAAAGGCGTATGTATATGAATAGTAAATGGAAATTACGTGTTTGTTTGCATTCCTTAGAACTATTTATTAATTATTATATGATTCATGATTTTACATTTTTTTATTGTTTCTTTTGTTTCAATAGTAGTAACAATGATACCAAGAAAACCATTCTAGCTATCTCCTCTAAAGCAGTAGGATCGGATGACATCAGCCGTGCTATGATTACCCTTATTTTAGATATCCTTGTTCCTGTAATAACTCACATTATCAATTTTTCTTTATCCTCTAGTCAGTTTCCCGTGATGTGGCGTATGGCATTTGTTCTCCCACTCCCTAAAATATCTAATCCTACGCTACCGTCACATTTTCGTCCTATTTCAATCCTCCCTTTCCTCTCCAAAATTCTAGAATCCACTGTTTACCAACAAATCTCTAGTCACTTCTCTAAATGCAACCTATTAAATCCATTACAGTCCGGATTTAGAACTGGTCACAGCACGACTACTGCTTTATTGAGAGTTACGGAAGACATTAGATCTGCAATGGAAGATAAGCATTTAACTGTGCTTATTTTAATAGATTTCAGTAATGCATTCAATGCAGTAGACCACGATCTTCTTATTGCACTCCTATCCTATGCTAATGTCTCCAACACAGCTTTACAATGGTTTTCGTCTTATCTTCAGGGGCGTCAGCAGTCGGTTCGTGTGGGCCAGACCTTTTCTGACTGGCATGATGTGACAGCTGGTGTCCCTCAAGGTGGTATTCTTTCTCCTCTTCTTTTCTCAATATTCATTAACTCCATCACTTCCATTTTAACCACTCGATACCATCTTTATGCTGACGACTTGCAGCTTTATGAACATGCTAATGTAGATAATATTGTTGGTGTGATTAATTCCCTCAACAATATTCTCCGTAATATTTCGGTCTGGTCGTGCAAATACGGAATACGTGTTAATCCTGACAAATGTCAAGCTATAATTATTGGCAGCTCGCGACAACTATCTAAGCTCGATCACAGCAAACTGCCCAACATAACTTACAATGGCACAACCATCAACTTTACCACCACTGTAAAAGATTTAGGTATTATAATTGATGACAAATTAACTTGGAGCAATTATGTTGCAGAGATATCCCGCAAAGTCTACGCTTCCTTGCACTCCATGATGCGTCTTAAGAATTTTCTACCTATGCAGACTAAACTACAGTTGGTTAACACCTTGCTGCTTCCTATTGTTGATTACGGTGATGCTTGCTGTTTGGATTTGAACAAAGACCTATTAAACAAGCTTGAGCGGATACTCAACACTTGTATACGCTTTGTTTTTGGCCTTCGCAAGTATGACCGTATATCATCCTGTAGGAGGCAGCTTGGCTGGCTTTCCGTAGTTGATCGCAGGAAGTCTAGAGTCCTTTGTCTACTTTACTCCATCCTTTTCGATCCCCAGTCTCCCACTTACCTATCTTCCGATTTTGCATTCCTTTCCTCTTTCCATAATAGATCCTTACGTTCCCAATCCAATTTTATGCTGGCCACTCCCCGTCATACTTCAGGGTTCATGTCTGACTCTTTTGCAGTCGCTGGAGTCAGGCTATGGAACGAATTACCCGAGCTCATAAGAAGAGCTCCCTCTCGTGAGGTATTCAAGCGCCGGGTAAAAGAGCATTTTTTTAAAAATAGTATAAATATATAATATTCATCTATTTAATTTATTATGTAATTATTTGTATATATTGGTATGGTATATGTATGTATATGGTTTTTTTTTCTGTAGTTTATTTAGAATATCGATATTATATTATTATAATTATATATTTTTTATTATATATTATATTACTTGTATAATTATGTATTTATAGGATATTAATGTATGTATATGTAGGTATATTTTACTTCTGCACACCTACAGACTTATTCTCACACATGACAAGGTTGGCTGGTAGAGAATGCTATTTAGCGTTAAGCCCGCCTTTTGTACATTTTTCTTTTTTTGTAATTTGTGCAATAAAGTATTTATAAATAAAAATAAATATTATAATAGCACGTGCTTTGCATAAATCAAATTGAAACTGTATTCTACAAAAGTTATACTACAACTAATACTGGTATCTTTTTGATTTTCATTCTTTTAGTAGTTTCTTAGGAGATTACTGTCTCTTCGGTCGTTCTTAGTATCAACGCGGAGCTCTTCTGATAATTATACATATCGATTTTAAGAGTTCTTGCTACTATCTTTTTTATTATTTAGCTTTACGAACTGAAGCTAACTTTCAAATACAAAAATTATTTAAAATTACACCATTACGGATAAAAAAGCACAAATAAAATTAGATTTTCAATAACAACCCCGCCATGATACATCGTTTTATCATTTATCAAAATGCTCAAAAGTTACCTATAACCGAAATATTTTTGCGAATCATTATATTTGATGAATGATCCATTTCTGAATACGAAACTCCAGTTCAAATATCAATTTTATATTTAAATCACACTGAAAATTTTACTTTGTTGCGTTTATTGAGTAACGTCTTTAACATTACTTTATCTTTATTAGTTTTATATGTTTATTTGTTTTAAAAGAGTAGATATATTTTAAATGAATAATATTTCGTACATATACGTCTCGACAACTGAGTGAAGAAATGAAAATATACATTTAAAAACTATTTCATTCACAAGCAGTCGAGTTTACAGTCACACTTTGTGCCCCTGCGCCAATTATTAATATCATTATCTAATTTTCTCAATTTGACATCAGATAATTTCATTTATGATGTTTGTGCTTATAGCGATTGTACGTTTATATCATACTTGAAACAATTTTAGTTTTATAATAAACTGACACCTTATTTAGTTAATCTTAATCTGAAGCCAGTCGTGATGCAAGGATACAGGCGATTCCTCCCTTACCACTTCACATGGAATTACTCCACAATTCGGCCAAAAGTGGGTAACGGAAGCGTCTTAATTGAAAAACACACGTTCCGGGAAAACTTTCATGAAAGGAACAAAAAAATATCAAAATGTCACAAGTCACAAAATCCTTGCTTACACACATTCAAAATAATTTTGTCCATATTACCTTACCAAATTATATACTATATTATATTTTTGCATCGTGGTACAAATTATAATTATTTTGTTTAGTAAATATACTACAAATCTGAGACCGTTATGTTATGTTATATGGATTGATTGGTGTATTTTGATTTACAGCTTTGTCTATAATAAATACTTTTTAGATTTCGTCCATAATAGTATCATCAACTTATTTATTATAACATAGTTGTTTATTATACTTATACATAAAAATATTCCACAATAACTACTTCCAATAGAAGAAAATCAAACTTAAAACAATAGTTAACTAAACATTACAAGTTCGATGGGGTCCTATAAATAAATAAAAAGTAATAACGGCGATGAAATGGAAAAGTTGGGGCTCTATTGTTCAATAGTTATGAGTTGAAAGAATTTTTATTATACCTACATTTATACCTTTTTGTTCTTTGTTTGGTTTTATGCTCTTTAATTTTTTTATGTATTTTCATTATTTTCTATATTAGGTCGTCGTTTCGCTGCAGCACAGGTATATAACTGTTAACGCGACAGTTGTGGATTTGATTTCCACTCGAGGAATTAATTATTTTCATTTCCTCATTCTGGTAGCAGAACAAAGAGCAGCGTTGACTTCCTGCACTCAACAAGCAATCCCTCGAAAATTGGGCAGAAATTGGAGAACGGATTGTCTTAAAAGTAGGTTTCCTCTGCCTACCCTGATATATGTGGGATACATCGTGAGGCCTAACAAACATATTTATGTAGGTGGTATCCGAAAGCTACGACAAAAAATACACCATGCACAAAGATGTTAGGATATGAATAAAATATTGTTTCTTTCTAGAATTTCGCAAATCCAGAGAAGGAAATGTTTTTGAATATACCTTTTGTCCATATGTGTGTACGTAAACATTTATTAAATGATCCATCAGCTGCCTCATAAATATTTGACATATTTTTTTCTGTATTTTTTTTTAGGTTTTTGAACCTAAACAAGAGATTAGGCTGAAAAAAAAATATAACCGCCTTGAACATTCAATAAAACATAAAATTATCATATTACCATAGTAAATTGATTGACATTATGATCGATTGTCAAAAAACCGCAATCAGTGGGGTCGACTTAGTTGAGGAGAGCGATTTAAAAACAAAATAACCTCTCACAAATGTAAAATACGAGCCGGTATTCTAAGTACTGACTTTTAAATGAATTATATAAGTAAATTATGTAATATTTGTGTGATTTCATATTAATTTCATTGAAAGTATCTTTAACACTAGGGAAACATTCCTGAGTTTGTCTTTGTACTCTGTACTCGCTTAGTAATATTTATTTAGTATAATTAGTATAAAAAGAAATGTAAAAATAGCACTTATATATTGGGCTGGATGTAAAAAGATTTTTATACTGAAAAACCAAGTCAGTTACGAAAATAAGAACAAATCTCATGATACGAACATCAAAAGCGTACTTTACAAAATCTCCAAATAAATTAATAGTCAGTTTAAAATTTTTGGTATAACAATTATGAATCATAATCTTTAATTGAAAAAATATTTTTATTTTTATTATTTAATGATAAGTAACTTCACTTGCTTCTTTGATATTTCGTAAAGCTAGGTCAATTGTATTGTTGGTATTTAGCCTTCATATATCTTTCGTAATTTCTCCAAAAACGTCAAAACGTTTATTATTACTTTTGCATTGTTTCATTTTACCTTGTGTTAAGATACAGTTCTCTGCTCACCTCCCGAATCCAAGGCGTTGTGTGTATGGAGTGGCAGACGTTAGCATCGTATTTTCTCTTACCAGAGCGCGGGTATATAAATAACTCACTCCCTTAAGTAGAATCGAAAGCACATCAATTGTGTTTCAATTTCACATTATCCAAGTAATAATTTATCTACGTATATCGAAGGCAAAACTTTATTACGACATTTTTTTTACATTCAGCACATTAAATGGCTGACTTAGTGCAATGTATAAAATATATTATTATTCACACGCACATTTTAATCTCAGATTAAAATAAAATAGATTTGTATAAAAAGAATAATAGTGATTTGAACCCGCATCTGATCCCTTCTTCCTTTCGCCTCATATTAAATTGTATGAGTTAATTTATAAAATTTCATATCAAAATATTAAATTAAAATATCAAAAGATGTTTTTTTATTCCTACTTCTAGGGCGAATACTGCTGTATTTTTTTTATAATTCTGTTGAAAGCTGACGTTTATAGTTCCCACACTTAAGAGTTACCATTAAAACTGACTGAGTTTTCTTGCAGCAATTTATGAAAAGGACTTAAAAATCTTTTTAACTTTTACTTTTTTAATGTTTATTAGAAATATTAAGCCTATATTTGAAATTAAAGCAATTTTATTTTCTCAACTCAAATTTTATGTAATTTTAACTTCTAACTCAAATTACAAAAAAAATATGACGATTTTCTTTTTAATATCATATATTTCTATAAAATCATATTTAATATAAAATTTACGATATTTTTTTCTTCAACTTCAGCGAGTATAAACGTGTCTTACGATATTTTATAAAAATATACTAGAAACTGGAATGCTCTGTATGTCATTAACATATATTGAGGTAGATATGTAAGTACACCAAATATGTATTCAAATTAAAGTTTTTATCAAATAAACCAATTCTTGGCCAATAGTATAAAATAGAATAATAAAATATGATGCATTTTTATAGCAATATATATAAACTAAAACTGCGGTCGTAATAACTTATAGCCCAATTAAAACGAGATAAGCTTAATTAATGCCTTTGATATTTTCAGTAATTTATTACTACTACTCGATAATATAATACTAAGCCAGGGTGTAGGCCAATGAGTCTAACAGTAACTGTGATAATTAGGAACTTGAATTACTTTCACTATCTTGCTCCGGTAAGACACACGGCGGCGTTGAGTTCCACCAGTAAGCGTTCCAAATAACAAAGCGTAAAGCTGGTGTCATCCTTATTCAGTTGGACTGTAAGTATATTTTAATGAATTTCAGTTGTCCAACTCTTATTCAATTAATTAGTGAAGTCAAAAACAGTTACAAATTAAAAATATATATATATTTTATTAGTAAATTAGGATTTATCGAACACGCATATTGAATATTAAATATCATTTTTTTATAATCTTCAATTAGGTATTCAGAATATAAAATATTAAAATAAAACTTACACAACTTTCTAAGTGTTTCTACTTCAATATTATGGTAGTAAAACTGAGTATATTAAAACTTCGATGGGTGCAGGAAGTATTAATATAAGCGGGACCAAGCTCCGTCAGCTTGCAACATAAGATGCAGCAATCTCGTGAATATTTTCAATATTGTGGTAAAATTTTCAATTTAAAGTTAGAAATGTAATAGAAAAATAAACATTATATATGAAAGATTTATTAATATCAATTTCACTTTACTCCGAATTCTGGAAGCAATTTGCCTCGTTACTAGAGCGATAAAATTTAAATATTAAATATTTAATTTAATTTCCTTGAGTGAGAATCGAACTCATAATCTATCGCGTTTACGTTTACAGCACGCTTGTGCCCCTGCGCCACGACTGGCGGCGACGATATTGTTTAGTAGTAGATACTACGACAAACTATAAAAAGTAAATTACTACGATCACATACTACACACTACAAAATAATTATTGTAAGTTTTGAGTGTGAATTTATCAAATAATAGAAATCTTGTTATCAGGTTATCACATTCTGTCATATCATTTGCCCAATCTCTTAAAAAAAATATTATCTTGAATAGAAAACCATAAAGAATCTTTACATAACTAACACACTGCAAATAACTGAATAAATAATAAATATGTAAGAAATATAATTACAAATGAAAATTGAAAATTAATATTTTCACAATTTATAAATTAATATTATTTTCAGTCAAACCTAACGAAAGAAAGTGAACTATCTGGATATAAAAAAGAAACATAAATCGTAGGTCATCAGACAAAAAAGAAAAAGGGCAAATAAATCTTCGTAAGCTTTGATAAGTGACCCTCACGCCTCTTCTTATCAACCGCCTTCTAACATCTTGACAAATTTCACACATTTAAACAGAGTTCAGATTTAGCTGTAGTTCGCTTAAATAGTTAGTATATCATAATTGTACCATTTTGACTTGGGCTTTTAGTATATAATGTACATTACCTACACGTCATGTTATTTTTTTATTATAAATGATATTTTTTAACTTGTTTTGTCTTGTTTGCAAGACGATGAAATGATCGAACTCACAACTCACAACCGTCGCTATCACTGTCACGTCATTAAACTAATAAATTTAATTTCGCTAGCAATATATTCTTGTACATAATATTTTAACTTCATTCAGTAAATCATATCAGAAACTACGCACATTATACAGCTAAGAGAAACGAGCGGTGAAACATTCTCTTGAGTTGACACTCCACGTGGTTGATATTGTTTTACGCTAAGTGTGTCTAAAAGTTTGGAAACAAACTAATGTGAATATAAATCAAATGTAACAACACTATTGAAACATTACATTTGTACATACATTGAGGCGTAGTAGCAGAGCGTCTGATTGTAAAAACAACGTTTGCAGGTTCGATTTGCATTCGAGGGAATACATTATTTTCATTTCTTCGAATTAGTAACTAGAAAAAGCGTGGCGTAGAGTTCCAACACTCACGCAATATTACCAAAATTAGACGAACAGTAGAGAACGGATTGTTTTTACACTAGGTTCTCTCTGCCTACACTGCTATGTGCAGAATAAACCGTGAAGGCTTAATATTATTGGTTTAGAATTTTGATACATATAGCTGTGGTCCCGTGCCACGACTTGCCTACCACGCTGTGTACGGGAAGAACTTGAAGCGAATGATAATTAATAATAATAACAATATTAAGTAAATATGAAAATAACTTATAGTTTTTCAAAGTAATATATTTAATTCTAAGAAAAGTATTAAGTAATTATAAAGATTATATATTAATTTAGCTCTAGCGCTTTAGAAATTAGTCATTTTTTTATTTACTACTATAGAACCGCTTAGTTAATTGTCATATTATATTTATTTAGTTAAGGTATTTATTAGTCTTCTTTACCTTGTATATGCTTATACCTAAAGTAAGATAGTTTGTATATTATGTATGTGTGTTCCCAGGTTCGCTCTGCATAGGGAGGGAGAGCGAACCTGGAAACTGGGTTGTCAGCATGAAGCTACAAAATAACAAAAATAACTTCACTCTATTTCCGTTTAGCAGTGCAGGCAGAGGAAATCTAGTGTAAATTCGGAATTCGGCGTCAAGTTCCGCCACTCAACATCAACAACGTCTCGAAAATTTGGCGGAAAGTGGAGAACAAAAGTGTCTTCATCGGGACGGAGTGTCTTAAATTAGGTTGCTAGGTTTCCTGTGCCTACCCTACCATGTGCCTCCGCACGACGTGAAGCTAAAAAAATAACTAACTTAGGACAACCAAAGATTTTGATGTTATAAATATAATTCATAAATAAATAAAACTTCCTCATAAATAGATTTTCTAATGCAAACAAGCACATACAAAATATAAGCACATCATTTGAATTAGTATTATCTCTATATATAATAAGACAGTAAAAATATTTTGTCTGTACATTTAGTAATTTTGACTGAAATGGATAGAGGGATACTTAAAAAGACTAATAGAAAGCAAAAAGATTTTTTTTGAATTTCTTGTCTGTCTGTCTGTCTGTCTGTCTGTCTGTCTGTCTGTCTGTCTGTCGACATATTGTTGTCCGCATTTTTCTCTGAAACTACTGAACCGATTTACTTGAAAATTTCACCAATTGCTTTGTTTTAACTCAATTTAGGTTCTAAAGTTTGGTTCATCAAAATCGGTTCATTAAAAAAAAAGTTATCGTCATTTGAATGAACTCAAGGCATTAGCTTGCCAGCGAATGTTATATAGAAATCGCGCTGGTATGACCCTGGCTAAAGAATGACATTCGAAACGTCTTGATTATATGACTGTTGATAAAAATATATATTTTTGAAGCACTATTATACAATATTTTATACAATAAAGTAAACAAGGCCAGTCGTGAAAAGAAATATCAAGTAAATACATAGATTTTTTGGTTCGTTCGTTTGAAATAAATCTATATAAAAATGCCTAAAAATATCCTTTCTACGTGTACTCTGTAATAACTACATATTTACCAATTATTCATTTATCTAATAATATGCAAACAGGAGTTAATATGCAAACATTACAGTTATTTTACAAAGAATATTATGAATCCTTAACCAAATTAATAATTTTACATTTAAGACTGTTTCTGAAGCAGTACAATTATTAAGTGACATCAGCACATTTAACAGAGCTTTAAAAAACAGCTTTATGTATATTTTATGAATATCAAATATCGACATTGGTCATATTTTTTAGTTCGAAACAATTAAAAATTCTTACAGAAGTTACGATAATGTCGTAAAAAAAGTCATAATAGAATATTACAGATTAAAGTAACAAAAAATCATATTAGAAGTCATTATAGTTGTCTTTATATTATATATGTTGTTGTATGTTGTCTTTATATTTGTTTGTCATTCTATTATAGGGTGTGAGGCCAGTCGTGGCGCAGCGGCACGAGGTGTGACTGCAAAACCGACTGGTTGTGGGTTCGATCCCCACTCGAGGAGATGAAATATTTACTTAAATTTATATTTCCATTTCTTCGCTCTGATGTCGAGGTTAAGCGCGGCGTTGAGTTCTGCCACTCAACACGCAATGCCTCCAGAATTCGGCAGAAAGTGGGGAACGGAGTGTCTTAACACTAGGTTCCCTCTGCCTACCCTGCTGTGTGCGGGATACAGCGTGAAGCTGATTTATTTATTTATTTTATTTTATTATAGTTGTCAATTAATTCTGCTTAAATCAATAATCATGTATTTTAAGCGGGCGAAGCCGTGGGCGGGCCGCTAGTTATTAATAAGTAATTTATTTATAAAGTAATAATATTTATTTATTTCAATTAATAATAATGTTATACAAGCATTTCCCGGAAAAGTGTAAACCTACACGGCGAGTTTGTTGTTTAAAAATGCACGTTTAACACGCTCTCTAAACATAGCCGGGTTTTGATAGCTTTTGTTAGAGCTAGTCGTTGTTTTAATGAATTTAAAAATGAGAAATGCATCCCTTGTGTGTGTATTTTATATCTTCATCCCCGTTTTGTATTGTGAAGGAAGGTCAAACATAATTTCAAATATATATCTTAATAATTTGAAAATCAATCTAACAATGCGCGACTAAAACGCTGCAATAACTTACACAACCATTAAACGTTCTAGTGAAATGGAAGCACGTCGTGGTCGTGAGCCGTGCGGAGTTCACGCACGTGACTCGATCACGATTTACTTAATAAATCATTGACACTTGATTGAGGAAATTGTAGTATATAGGAGTGTAAGCACGATGATATGGTTATGAACACATATTTTTAGAGTCATTCTTTATATCCCATATATCCATAGTAAAGTAGGCAGAGAGAACTTATGTTAGGACAAGACAGTATTTGCCTCGACATCGAAGTAAATAAATTAAAATAATTAATCTTTCATTACCTATGTAGTAGTGGGCAACTAATCCAAAACTTATCGCGTTTACAGTCACACGCTTGTGTCACGACTGACATTTATTTATATGTACTTTTACATATTTTTGAATGACAAGATACGAGATATAACACGAATAGCAAACGAATAAAAGAACGTGGAATTACGAAAGTTACCATTATTTGATAAGTATTATATATAGCCTTACAAAAACTTTAACTGAGGCCGGTCGGGGCGCAGCAGCACGAGGTGTGACTGCAAAACCGACTGGTTGTGGGTTCGATCCCCACTCGAGGAGATGAAATATTTAATTAAATTTATATGTCCATTTCTTCGCTCTGGTGTCGAGGTTAAGCGCGGCGTTGAGTTCTGTCACTCAACACGCAATGCCTCCAGAATCCGGCAGAAAGTGGGGAACGGAGTGTCTTAACACTAGATTCCCTCTGCCTACCCTGCTGTGTGCGGGATACAGCGTGAAGCTAATTAGATTTTTTTTTTTTGAAAAACTTTAATACAAATCAATTTAGTTAATCCAAAACTAAGATCCCTCTATGATATGGGTCTCATAAGTAAGGGCGAATATAATACTGTTTGTTCTTACTTAGGGCTAAAGGCGTAATTTAATACGTGCGGTGTCTTTAGAACAATTACAATATGACCAACGTCGTACGTTGGTCATATTGTAATTGTTCTAAACCGAACTGGGGAATATGATTTTTAGCTAAAATCTAAGTTGGTTTTGAGTAATATTTGATTACAAATTAATTTTAAAAAACGATTATTGCGGTGGTGAATTTCGCAGCTCAACACGCAATGCCTTTAGAATTCGGAGGAATGTGAGTAAGAGAAGTATCTTAATAGTAACGGAGTGTCTTAATATTAGGTTCTCAGATTTTCTCTCCCCCTACCCTACTATTTGCGGGATAGAGCGTGAAGCTAAAAAATGTTGATTGTCGAGAAGGAATTATCAATCAAACAAATACAGTAGGATTATCTGTACACATATTTTCTTTATATTGTCATCTTAAGGACTTAGACTATTAACATAAATCACTTAGCTTTTCATAGAGGTAAAATTAAACACATTATTACAATTCCATAGATTTATCATATTTCTCGTAGTTATCAGTATTCTTTGTGTCAAGTCGGTGACTGTTTGCGAAGATGCGAAGCTTCTTATCTATTACGTTAATTTTATTTGGTACTTGGCGTCCGCGTCGAGCGTTTGTTCTTTATATTTTCATTTCTGATATTTTCTTGAAAATCCCATTACTATATTATTCTAGAGAACTAGAGGAAACGAGACAGTAAGGATTTGAAGTGTGAAGAATCATTTTGTTATTTTTCTTTATTTCTTATTCGATTGTTATAACTCGTGAATTGATTTTAGTATTTTATGTACTAGAAATATTTTTCCTTATTGCACTTAGGTTTTTCTCGGAACTTTACGAAAAACCAGTAATTTTCCATATCTTTGTTTATCTCCTTGTCTAGGCGATCGTGGTTCAATGTTTGTATGATGAATTCTCAAATTGATCGACATTTTTCCCAACTAGACTCCCGCTGAATATAGAACATTAGCTCATTATGTACCAAAATTTTGAAATTCCGCATCAAAGTCATACCAAAGTCATCTATTAGTAATTACTAATTAGCTCGTCCAAACAACAGATAACTGACTAAAATTTCAGTTTCAGATCGGCTTTTTAGCTTCATTTCAGACAATGAGTAGCCGATCATTTAATATTATTTATTTTTCTCTTCTCTACATTACCTAACTACATATTCTAAATCTATTTGCAGTTCTTTACGCTATAGTTTTTCACTCTATATCCCGCATATAGCAGAAAATACATATAGTATTAACAAGAAAACACTCCGCTCGAGTGGGTATCGAACCCATAACAACTCCCATTTACACTCACACGCTTGTACTCAAATTACTAACTAAAATTTAATATGTGAAATCAAAGTTTGTGTATTTATAAGATCGAAATTTGTCCCTTTTTTATTTCAATAAAAAAAAAACTCAAAAAAGCAACATCAAAAAAATTCCCACTACGAGTACCAGAAGTGTACTTAACTCACGCCACACCGATTTTCCGACGCACGCTCACTACAAGTATACTTACTCAACCTTTAGGGCAATTAAAAATGTAAATGAAAAAGTTGTATTTTTTTTGTAAAATATGATGTGTAAATTATTTCGTCGTCAACTGAATCAATTGTACTCTTTTCATATTTACAGATACCTATATGGAGCAGGATAGGCAGAGGGAGACTAGCAGTAAGACATTCCGATCTCCACTTCTTGTCGCATTTTGGAGGCATTGTGTGACGTGACGGAACTTCTCTAAACACACAATGCCTCCAAAATGCGACAAGAAGTGAATAGAATCTGTAAATATGAAAAAAGTACAATTGATTCAGTTGACGACGAAATAATTTACACATTATATTTTACATAATAATAGAATTTTAAAATAATTTCTTTCATAAGTTATATTACAATTACAAAATTATTACAAAACTTTCATTAAAAGAAAAAATTAAAGATTTCATAAAATATAAGAATAACAAAACCTAATGTAAGTCGAAGCTGTATTGTGGTTCTGTTTACGTTTGCGAGAAGACAACATTGAACTGCTGTCGTTGTTTTGCGAAGTGGAAAATTGCATTTCGCTTATTATGAGGAAATTGTTCGCATACCCTTTTTAAGGAGGCTTTTGCACAGAAATATTTTTAAGATCTTTTTAAAATTTATTAAATAAATAAATCAGCTTCACGCTGTATCCCGCACTCAGCACGGCAGTCAAACTGTTAAGATACTACAATCCACATTTTCCGCCAAATTCTGGTTGAAGGTTTGATCAAAACACGAGAAACTGGAAAAATATTTTAATATATATTTTTATTTATTTGCTCTGCTGTCAAGGCAAAGTGCGACGTTGAATTCCGCCGCTCAAAACAAAATGAAGTGAAAAAATTACATTATTTTTAAATAGCAGGTTCACGGTGAAACTCAATCAGGCCTTATTATTGAAAGTTGCCGTGATACTGGGATTGAAAGCCGTGTGATCCCGACCTAGAATAGGATCACCCTAGTTCTGGTGGTGTCGTTAGAGGCGACTAAAGTACGTGTGGTAGAGTCACGTCGCCAATGGCAACACGCATGGGCAGACTCGACCGGATCATTACCACCCCCGGCATTTAAAACCGGCGTTAAGTAGAGGCTTTATGCCGAGTAAGGTAATGCCGGGCTCGGGCGTCTAACCCACCTTAAAGGCCGGTGACGCACCTGTAGCTCCTCTGGCATTGCACGGGGTCGTGGGCGGCGGTAATCTTACCATCAGGTGACCCTAACACTCGCTTGCCTTGTCTTTTCTATAAAAAAAAAAAGTTGGAGATGCGTAGGTGTCGATAGTACTCGCGTAGGCATCTGTACACAGACGAATAAGAAAATTTTACTCGAAGGATTAGAATATTAAATAGATCCAAGTAAATATTTGTAATACTTAATATTTAACTTAAAAGGCTAATTCATTTCTGTTTGATTATGTTATTAAGAAAATATTTCTTGAGGAGCAAGTTGTAGATAATTTTGTTCGTTTATTTTGGTAAGGTGTATTGTGCTGTTAGTCAATTATTTAACGAGGCTACACTGTGTTGTGAACTTCACACTTCGTTCCGTATAATATTTCAAGGTAGGCAGAGAAAATCTAGCTAGAACGCTCTGTTCTCCGCTCTCCGCTCTAATTCGTGAAACTTTCTGTTTAGTGGCAGAACTTAACGCCGCAATTTTATCTTCCAGAGCGGAAAAACGTTAATAATTAATTCCCAAAATGGGAGTTGAACTCACAATCTTGCAAATCACTATTGCAATCAGATTGTATTGTTATTTGTACCTCTATATTTTTTGCCCATAACAGAGAGAGGCCGTCCTGGCGCAGAGGCACAAGCGTGTGACAGTAAATGCAACGCTTGTGGGTTTGATTCCTATTCGGGGAAATTTCGCTCTGGTAGTAAGGCACAGCGCGGCTTTGAGTTCCACCACTCAACACGCGCTTGCCTCGAAAGTTCAGCGTAAAGTTAGACCAAAGTATCTACTGTCTGTCTGAGAGAATCTTCTCTCTGCGTAAACTGCTTATGAGAAAAACAGCGTAAAGATGAAAAAATACAGCAGGGCAGGCAGAGATGAACCAGGAAACTACTACTAGTTTCAAGACACTCCGTTCCCCATTAAAAAAATCCCCACTTTCCGCTAAATTCGTAATTTGCCTCGGTACTTGAGAAAGGAAAAAGCAAACAGATCCTCGAGTGGGAATCGAACCCACAACATGTCGCGTTAAGTTATAGTACCCTAACTTATCATCTCGACAGAAAGTTCTTACAGCAAGCATTTATGACATAATTTCGTATATAAGTTATGCTCAACAAGTCTTTGGCAAACAAACAAATTGTCACATATTGACTGACTCTCAGGCGAACGTTCTAAATTAATGTTCCCGAGTAAATCCTATTGGCTGTTCTGTATGCATTGACATATTGACAGACGGACACACACAGATATATGTGTCTGGAATTTGAATGTCTGTTTCAATCTACGATGAAAATTCGTATTTGATTTTGGTAAACCTATCCAAGCTTTACCTGCTGCTACTACATACTACTGTTACTGTGGAGACATCAAACTGTAGTGTATTTTTTATTGTAATGCATCTAAAAGCTTTGAATGTAAGTTGAATTACAATATACTCGTATGCGTTCTTCATCTTTGTATTATTTAGCATTCTAAATAAGTGATTTTTTGTGATTTTTTTTGTACAGAGTAAAATCAAAAATAGTTCTTATTTAGAAAACGTATAAAAATTTGAACGTAGCGAGACTCGAACCCGCGCCTCTTGGAAACCGAGCAGGATTCGCGTCCCGCTATGTTCAAATTTTTATACGTTTTCTAAATAAGTATTTATTTTTCTTTGCTGGATGTGTAAAGTAAAGATTTTTATTTATTATTTTTAATCATTATAGCAAGTGACCAGCCGTAGAGAAAGCCGCCTAGTTATAATAAAAAAAAATTATACGCAAAGTGCGCTGCAAAGTGTATCATATTATGTCCCGTTTTATGTATCTGCTATATACAAAAAACAACAAATATAAATATGGAATGTTGTAAAAATCGTTTTGATGTTTTGGAAATAAAAAAAGAAAGTATTTTTATAATAATAATATAGGATAAGATAAAAAGCTTTTATTTTATATGGTAACAACGAAAACATTCGGAGGGCTTATTATAAGATAAAGTAAAATATATACATACATAGTACATATTTACATACATACATACACATATTACACATTCTACTGAACATTCGATGTCGAATATTGTAGATTTATTCGCACAAAGCCACATATTACTATATGGTAACATGTGAAGAAGTCTTCTGTTTGATGTTTTTTGAAACAAAGATAACAATCAAAAATATCATGTAAGATATCAGAAGAGACAAAATTTGCCTTAAGTATAGTACTATTAGGTGGAGATCCCATCGTTTAAAACTGTAGGGATTAGATTTTCTAATGAAATTTATATTTAAGAATGATACATGATAGTAGAATAGATTACACTAGGGTTGCCCAAAAAAATCCTGCCGCAATCACCTTTAATTAATGTTTTTCGTAACTCGTTTTTGGAGAAAATTGCACTCATATGTTTTTTATGTGAATCGCACATCATTTGAAAGAAAATCGCATAAGGAATTGGAAAAACAATGGTTGCCAGCTCTCAGTCTGCCGCAAGTCCAAGGTTGCCTGGTTTAAAGAGGTTACTTAATGTGAATATTTGCACTCATGTGTTTTTTTAATGAATTATATATCAAATTAAAGCTTATTTTTTTGTCATCACTAAAACACATGGTTGCCTGGAAAATGGCTGCCGCAAGCAAAGGTTGCCATCATTCGAAATATTTTATTCTGATTCCGTTTGACTGAGAATAGACGATGAAATACGCGATTTGCCTTATGTTTTAAAGTAAAATATTATAAAATAGAAGGTCAATCTTAAAATTAATATTTATTCTAGCTGTTCACCTGTTAAATGATGATTCACCTGTTAAATGATGATAATCATATTAAGAACATACAAAAAACTATTTAAATATGAAATCATCCTTATTTTTCAAGTGAAATAATGAACCCATGATATTAAGTCTTTGCTAAATCTGTTTTCTAAATACTAATACTAATTTAAATAATCATTTTAAAACGACTAAATTACCTAATTAAATAAATGCTTACAAATATCAATCTATTATAAGGTATTAATTACATCATGTTTCCTTGAGATAATGAAGGGCGACAATTATTGCGTATGTTTTTTTATTAATTAAGAAAATATGGAAAATAACATTTCAATATACTCTCTCTCTCTTTGTCATCTGCTCGTTTGATTTTTTTTCTCGTTTTTTTTTTTTTGATAACGGTTGCCGCAATCTTTTCTTTTTCACGCAACTTTTAAGAATTTGCATTGAAAGAAATATATATGATAGAATTATAATAAACAAAATTAATTTATCACAAATAAATTCTAAGAAATTTCGACAGTAATGCCGAATAATAAACGCTATTTAAGGTTTATGACCAGGAGTCGGCAAATATCAATTAGTTGTCTACATTTTACCATAGATAAACATTTTGATAAACATATTCACTTAAATTTATATTTCCATCTCTTCGTTCTGGTGTCGAAGCAAAGCGCGGCGTTGAGTTCTGCCATTCAACACGCATTGCCTCCAGAATTCGGCAGAGAGTGGGGAACGGAGTGTCTTAACACTAGGTTCCCTCTGCCTACCCTGGTGCATGCGGGATACAGCGTGAATCTGATTTGATTTTTATTTTTTCAATTACTTTCTAATGCAAAACGTAAGTATAATTAATGTTTGATAAGTATAATTAAATCTAATGTTTAATATTATATATTTTTCTCTGAGGACGAAGAGAGAGATTGAGAGTTTAAAACGAGGTAATTTTCCATATTTTCTTGATTAATAAATAAAATATCTGCAATAATTGTCAACCTACATTATATTATGAAAACATTATGTAATTAATACCTTATAATAGAACGATATTTGTAAACGTTTATTTAATACTAGTGGGCGCGCGCAGCTTCGCCCGCTTATTTGAACCCTTACGGGGTGAATTCTAAAAAACCATGAAACATGTGTTCAATGAAATATTTTTAGGAGTCTGAATTTCAAATATTATAATAATCGGTGCCGATAAACAAAAAACCCCAAACAAACTTTCAGCCCCTATTTTATCCCTTTAGGGTTAAATTTTCTTAAAATCCCTTATCAGTGGATGTCCAGATTACGAAAAAAAACATCTGTCCAAATTTCACGTTTCTACCATCAGCGGCTGTGCGTGCGTCTTACCTCAGTCAGTCAGGTACTTGTTTTATATATATAGATGATAATTTAGTCGTTTTAAAATAACGATTTAAACGAGTATTAATATCTAGAAAACAGATTTAACAAAGACTTAATATCATAGATTCATTATTTCAATGGAAAAATAAGGATGATTGCATGTTTAAATAGTTTTTTGTATGTACTTAATATGATTAAAATCATCATTTAACAGGTGAACAGCTAGAATAAATATTAATTTTAAGATTGACCTTCTATTTTATAATATTTTACTTTAAAACATAAGGCAAATCGCGTATTTCATCGTCTATTCTCAGTCAAACGGAATCAGAATAAAATATTTCGAATGATGGCAATCTTTGCTTGCGGCAGCCATTTTCCAGGCAACCATGTGTTTTAGTGATGACAAAAAAATAAGCTTTAATTTGATATATAATTCATTAAAAAAACACATGAGTGCAAATATTCACATTAAGTAACCTCTTTAAACCAGGCAACCTTGGACTTGCGGCAGACTGAGAGCTGGCAACCATTGTTTTTCCAATTCCTTATGCGATTTTCTTTCAAATGATGTGCGATTCACATAAAAAACATATGAGTGCAATTTTCTCCAAAAACGAGTTACGAAAAACATTAATTAAAGGTGATTGCGGCAGGATTTTTTTGGGCAACCCTAGTGTAATCTATTCTACTATCATGTATCATTCTTAAATATAAGTTTCATTAGAAAATCTAATCCCTACAGTTTTAAACGATGGGATCTTAGGCCATATACACGTCGAAAAAAATCGTTTCTTGTACACCGGACGTGAGTTAGCTATTTTCTTATTAAGATAACCTAGGGTTCGATGACGCCCTAAAAAAAAATCTTATTTTAATTTTGTAAGATAGACAGTGATACATTTTACTCTCCATTTTACATTGTATCCACACTCACATAAAGTTTAGCTTTCTTACATTATAAGGAAATTTAGTTAGTTAAATTAAATAATAAAGAATATCTTTGATATAATCTTTGAATAATCAAGTTTATCGATAATGTGTTGATATAATAGATACACAAGTAAATCTATAATTTCTCGCGTACTACTCAACACCAAATGATTTCGACGCTAAAATTAGAGTGAGTCAAATGCCCCCAAGCGGTCTCTGCTTGCCTTTCTTTTATTTTTCACTAGAGTTACTCTTCTTGATAAAAACTGCAACATATATGTAGGTCAGATGTCACTAGTCTCTACGCCTATTACACAAAGGAGCAGCAAACCAACGTTTCTATATCACAAAACTAAAATTTGCCCTAAATATTGTGAAACCCAAAAACACCAGGTTCATATCAAACTCTTTGAAGGCCATTGTTTGTATCAAAAAATATGATAATTAGAAATATAGATATACATAAGTACTTATCGTATATTCAATATTTGTTGGAGCAAATGTCGTACCGTGAACGACGTTTGTCGATTCAATTTCCACACGGGGGAAATACTTTTTCATTTCCAATACCTTTAATTAAATTCTTAAACTTGCTCCATTTTTAAAAATATTAATCACTCAACATGAAATGTATTGAAAATAGTAATATAGCGGAAGATGCATGAAATTGAAAAAATATATTTGTTTATTTGTTGGTATCATGATATTTTCTCTGTAAAGAATTTGCAAGATAATACCTTTCCATGTTTATATTTATAGAAGCTGTTCACGTTTGACGTGTTCTGTTGTGATAGTTCCTCACATTGCTATGTTGCGTTTGTATTTTTACGATACAAGTGGTTTCCTATTAAATGGACTTTTATACATGTATAGATATAATAATTCTGCAGTTGAATAGTTCCATTTCTATGGATCGTGAGTTGAGTATGTGAAAATACTTACTTACGTTTATTCTTCTGTTTTGTTTTTTAATCTACATATTTATATAATGTGCAACCTCGATCAGATAAGACAAAATGAAGCGTTCTGGCGGCTTCTGCCATCAAAGAACATGAACGATGTTTGTGTTGAAACAATGTTTGTGTTGAAATGAAACACATGTTTGTGACACCAGAACGAAGAAATGAATAAATACATTTACAACCGCACACTTGTGTCTCTGCGCCACGAGCGGGTCTTCTAATGTTCTTCAAAATAAATACACTAGGTAAAGTAAAACCGGGATAGATGTCCCACTTTTTGAAAAAGCCTCCTAGTTTCAAAAATACACATAGACTACGCATAATAATAAAAAAATATTGTAAGATGACGTTTTTATGTTAAGAAACGATTTGCTCGTACCGAAAACGTGTGAAAATGTATATTTTGTTTACATATTTGAAGACCGAACAAACTCGGCGCTTCACCGGTCTGTATGGGGGATGTCATAAAATATTACCCAGGGGAAGAAGCCTAAATAATAAATGAGGTCGTACACTGTAAGCCGTTTTTTAAAAGATTTTTGTTACAAATTAAATTTATAAGTAAAAACTATCATATTTTTCCTATATCTATATATATATAAAAGAACATGTACCTAACTGACTGAGGTAAGACGCACGCACAGCCTTAACCGCTGATCGTAGAAACGTGAAATTAGGGCAGATGTTTATTTTCATAATCTGGACATCCACTAAGAAGTGATTTTGAAAAATTTTAGCCCTAAAGGGATGAAGTAGGGGTTGAAAGTTTATATGTTTTTTTTTAAATCGGCACCTATTTTTATATAAAATATTTCTACTTAAAAATATTTCATTGAACACGTGTTTCATGGTTTTTTAGAATTCACACCCTAAGAGTTCAAATAAGGGGTTGAAATATGGAAATAAAAATAAATCGCCACCGATTTTTATAAAAAATTAAATTCAGACTGTTAAAAATATTTTATTGAACACGTGTTTCGTGGTTTTTACTACTAGAGAGAAATAGTTATTTTTATTTCCTCGGTCTGGTTTCACTATCCAAAACACAATGTATAAATTATCCTATAAAAACAGCCACGATTTTGAATTCATTTCATTCCATGTTATTTATACCTCAATTAACGCAAAACTATAAAGTTTAACATTAATAACTTCCTATAAGCCTTTTACTAACTTCCCCAAATAATACCTTTCATAGTAATTAACATTTAAATGCTGGTATTATAACCGTTAGTTTAAAATGATAAGTTTTATGAATAAAGTCGATTTAGTCCCAAAGGCCACAAATTTCGTGACATCAATTAAACAGCGTTTGTTTGAGAAACTCATAATAAATAAAATTTTAGTGTTTAAATAAATGAACATACAAAAAATTTTTTAAAAAAAATCACATTTGAAACATGTTTTGTTCTCTGCATTCCCATGAGTAGTTACATAATTTACATTTTTAAATTTTATTTTTTAAGGAACTTTTGCATTGAAAATTTGAGGCCAATCTTAAAATCATCAATCAAATCTTAAAATCATTTTAGATGTATATTTTCATTTATGAATTATGTGACTATACTTTGTTATAAGTTATACTAAAATAAAATAAATTTACATCATAATTTTGATACTCTCACAGCGCTAACAGCTACTATAATAAATTTGTTGACATAAACAGCGTGAAGTTGGAAAAGAAATCAATTTAGCGAGATCATTTCAACTCTTTCTGCTCGCTCGGCCCTTTCGTTTCGATATCGCGGGTAGACGCTCAAAAGTATATTTTTGTAAGTCGTCACGTTACAAGTATTTGCACATTCTCGATGTTATTTAAATATATATTATATAAGAATATGTACTATACATAAGCCTTATCTTTGAGCCATTTTGCCTATTAGAGAAAACGGCATTTAAATCTTTTGCGTAGTAAAAAAAAAAATTTTTGGTGGAAATTATTAAACCATTGTAAAGATATGCATTTATTTATTTATTTTAGTGCCTAACATGAAAATACATTATAAATAAGATATCACATAAATGTAAAAAATATATATACATTTGAATGCGTAACCTTTATTACACACGAATGAATTGAGCCACGACCGTGATAGTATTTTACTTCCATAGAGAACAAAGACCTTAGCATTGAATAGTGCTGCCGGACCTACCGCGTTGTAGGGGAATGAGCTCGGAGCAGTGCTGGGGACTTGCGGTGCAAATGTAGGCCTAGGGGTTCCTTTAAAATACACATTAATGCGATGTATGAGCTACTCTATCTAATGAACCTTAGAGTATTAACAAATCATTTTATAGCTTGTAGTAAAATAACTTAAATATTTTTTTCACTGCTATTAGGGATATATAATGAAATATTCAATATATAATTTTGAGATGTAATATAAGATATAAATTTCAGCTTGATATTTCCACGTCATCCTGAGAAATAGACAAGAAAATAACAAAGTAATCCTATAACGAATTCATTTCTTTATTTTGAAATATAAAGAAAGAAATATTTTTACTCTAGATCATCTAGCCATTCCTAAAATCTTGTAGCTGGATTTTCCGGACTTTTGTAAAACTTTCACCCGCACATAGAGTTTATATAACGAACACGATTTAAATTCGACTTTAAGATGTAAGTTTGAACCGTGACTGCAGGTCTTTTAGAATATGTATTTACTCATAGAGTAACGAAAGTAATATGTTTTAACAAGTAAGCAAATAGGTTTCAGTTCGTTGTCTATTTCCACTTTCCATCATGTGACCGATATTTTGAATGTCTGTTGTCAAATATATATGAATGTAAATTAAAAAAATACTGTTTCATAACCTTCGTTTATAAAGATTTAAGCAAAATTTTAAGGATTTTTTTATATTTTTCGGTTCATGTTATATTAAATCCCACATAGAGCAAGGTAGGCAGAGGAGACTTAGTAGTAAAATAAACAATTTTCTACTTTCCATCTAATTTTCGAGATATTGTTTATTGAGAAATGGAACTCAATGTCGATTATTTATTTGTATCGAAAGGAGTAATAAATATAATTTATTCCCACCAAGTGGAAATCGAACCCGTCACGTTTACTATTGGCCAATATTTAAATAGAACAACTAAATATATATAGAATTAAAAACACGTAAGAATCAATATAAGAAAAATGTCTCATATACTTGGTTTGGCCAGTCGTGGCGCAGGGGCATATGCGTGCGACTGTAAACATAAAAGATTTTGAGCTCGATTCCCACCCGAGGAAATGAAATATTTAATATTTTCATTACCTCGCTCTGATAACGTAGCAAATCCAATTCGGCGGAAATTGGGGACCCAAAATGTCTTAATGGGAACAAAATGGCTTAACTCTCCCAGGTTTCCTCGACATATCATGCTAGGAGCGGGATACAGCATGCAGCTAAAAAATAATAATGTCATATACTACTATCTATTATACGCATGTATTGGAAAGGTAAAAATAGTATCGGTGTTAGAATAGTTATCTCTTAACAATAGGTTAAGATTACACCATTGTGCTCCGGTATCTTGAAGTTTAGGAAAATTGCTTTCTAAGATAGACAATCCTCTTCTAGTTTTACAACAAAGCTTTTATCACATGAGAACTTATTAATTTAATTTTTTGTTGTTTAATAGGCTATTGATAAACTGTAAATCTAATATTCTTTACGCAACACGCAATGTATTATAAAATATAGCATGAAGCAAGAGAAAACTGTTTCAAAACCAGTAACAATATAACACGCTAGCGACCCGCCCGCAGCTTCACCCGCTTAAACTGCTGAATTAGTTATTTGACACACTGAATTACGTTCGTATTCTGGAGACACTGCTTGTTGAGTGATGGCAGTGAACAAATATTAGTATGAAATATTTCATTTCTTCGAGTGGGCATCAAACCCACAACCTGTCGCGTTTACAGTCACACGCTTTTGCTCCTGCTCCACGCTTTTGTATTTCGCTCCTGCTTTGGTATTTTTTTGTTGTAACTTAAATGAAAAATAATGTTATTTAACTAATGTAGTAAAAAATCTATTAAATTTATTATATTCCCCAAGTATTTTTTTTCCGACAGCAAATGTTAGAGATTTATTCATATTTCACCGAGGAATTAGTCCTATATATATTTGTTTGAACTTTTTTGGGTTCCGCATTTACATGATATGAATATAATATAAGATTTCGCAATATATTTTGATATTACATTATTTTTAAGTTAATTTGTATATTTATAGGAAACCAAATTTTACTTGGAATTAATTACTTAAGTATTAACGTCCTTAAAGATTTACATTTGAAAATTAAATAAATGTAGTAGGTAAAACTCCTTACATCATCCAGTTTGTGGGTTCAATTCCCACTTGAGGAAATGAAATATTTAATACTTTCATTTTTTCCGCTCTGTTGTCGAGAGAAAGCGCGGCGTTGAGATCTCTCAACACATAATGCTCCAGAATTCGGCAGAAAATAGGAACGTAGTGTCTTAACACTAGCTTCCCTCTGTCTAGTCTGCTCTGTGCGCGATACAGCGTGAAGCTAAAAAAAAAATAAAAGTAAATAAAGGCAAACGATTTCATCAAAAATCCCCATTTACTAAAAATGCCAGAGCGCACGAAACGGAAATCAAAAAAGAGGGTATATTCAAAAAATGTTTCCATTTCCACGATATTCAACTGCAGTCGGCGTTTAAAGCTTTGGTTCTAACCAAGCGATGTAACTGAGTGATCTTGTGTTGCTCCGTTCTATTTTGCTCTATTCATTCAAGTTTGTAAACGCGTGGTTAGTTTGACTGTAATAGTTAAGTTAAACTAAAGTGAAGTAAGATTGGAAATGCCAAAGTATTGTTATTGTAAAATGTTTTGGTCAAAACAAATTATGACTGTAAACGTGACAGATTATGGGTTCGATTTCGTCTTGAGGAAATATTTAATAATTTCATATCTTAAAATTATTAAATGTTTTGCGGCGTTGTGTTCTGCCACTGAACACACAATGATTCCAGAATTTGGCGGAAAGAGGGAAACGGAGAATCTTACCACTAGATTCCTTCTGCCTACCTTGCTGCGTGCGGGATACAGCGTGATGTTCATTTGTTTATCTGGGGGCACGGCAGTGCCCCCGCCAAGTCGAGTAAAAAAAAGCGGCACGGCCGTACCATCCTTTTCTCGAAGCAATTCAGGCCATTTTAGACCCCTTTATTAATCATAGCGTGACTTTTTCGTTGGTTTTTATCTAATCCTTTACTGAGGGTTTTATTTTTTATAATAAATATATTTTTCACGTCACCTTTAGTATTTTTCCTAAACACCTTCTCTGCTTCACAAAATCATCAAACAATAGACAGATAAATAGAGAGAAATTTTATTTGTTTTCATTTATTTTAGTTGTTGCCAAATTTACTGTATTTTATTAAAATATTACCGTACGGAACGGTAATATGGTAATAAAATACACTAAGTTTTGGCTTCCACCAGCTTCACGCTGTATCCCGCACACAGCACTGCCTACCCGGCAGAGGAAACTTAGTGTTAAGAAGTGTCTTGTTTTTGGACGGAGTGCCATTCCCCACTTTCTGCCGAATTCTGGAGGCATTGCGTGTTGAGTGGCAGAACTCAACGCCGCGCTTTGACTTGACACCAGAGCGAAGAAATAGAAATATAAATTTAAGTAAATATTTCATCTCCTCGAGCGGGGATCGAACCCACAACCAGTCGGTTTTACAGTTACACTTTGTGCCGCTGCATAGGTGTACCTATATATTTTATCACAGCCTTTTAAATATATTATAGCAATAAAAATATTTATCTAGTTTTTGAATCTACAAACATCAGGCTAATTGGCGGAAATGTCAAAACAGTTTTGTTATTATTTCGTTGCTGTCCGCATATAGCAGGGTCCCCAACTTTCTACCATAATTTTGTATTGACACATTGCGAATCGAGTAGTGGAGTAGCCACGCCACGTTCTATCTTATTACCAGAACGAGGCGAAAATTAAATCATTCCCGAGTGAGCATCGAACCCACAGCCATTAAACTTACATAATCAGGCTCTAGTGCCGCTGTGGCATAACAAGTGTTTTCTGCTGTATTGTATGATGTGAAGAAAACTGCAGTTCATTATTCATAGCATACCTGCTGTGGGATACTATTAGTATTAACTTTTCTCGGGGGAACTAAGTCTTATTAAGAGGCGAAGTCGTATAACAGGAATTTTATGGCTTATCACTTCTAACGCAACGGTGGCTTTGATATAAATGTAAGACGCGTTTGTGTAAGGGAAAACATATAAGTGCCGATATTGTTACTTCACTTTTATTCCGTTTTATGTAATATATGTTTAAAGATAGAAAACACAATGTTATAACAATGTATTTCATAGAATATTGAATCAAAGGAAGGTTCACATAATTGTTCGGAAAAATATTTTTTACCCTACATGTTTTAAGAGCCTAGCGATATCCGCTATGTTTGCCGTTTACGTTAATTTAAAAATATTTTTATGTTATATGGCGAAACATAACGCCGTGTTTTGTTTGACCAGACCGGAGAAAGAAAATTGTTTTTATTATTAGTTGGTTTTGTACTGTTATGAGACCAGCCGTGGCGCAGAGGTACAAGCGCGTAGCTGTAAACGCGTCAGGTTATAGGTTCGATTCCTACTCGAAATAAAACATTAAATATTTTCATTTCTTCGCTCTGGTGTCGATCCAAAGCGCGGCGTTAATTTCCATCACTCATTGGAGAACGCAATGTCTTAACTCTAGGTTCCCTCTGTATACTCTGCTGTGGCTGAATACATATGTCGGTACAATAAATAAATTTATTACAAATAATAGTTCAGTCCCGTCTAAAACAATAATATATTCAATTTTATAGTTTAAAATGTATTATAACGCCAACCAAGCAAATGTGATTGGATAGTATCGACGATGTATGAATAAACAGTGTATGTGTATGTATGAGGAACAATTATGTATATCAACGTAAAACAGAATCTAGTTTCGTGCTTCAGCATTTAATGTGTTAGCGTACTCGTGTAAAAGAGGGTAGATTTAGGTGGAAAATAACTATAAAAGCAGTGGAATTGTGTCAATCGGGGGCACTCGCTTGTGAGTGACGGCCCCTGTTGGAAGGAAACTAGTGTGAAGTATTGTTAGTAGGTGATACATATCACTTATTGCAATTACATAGTATCTCTTTCAAAATAGTTTAGAATCATATAGACGATGTGTGTTTTCAACGTGTTTCTTTAAAAACGTTACCCGCTTCCGATTTTTAACATCAGAAGTGGGATACGCATGAAGTTTTCATATCTTTATGTGTATCTTCGCCCCATTGGTATTTTGGATTGAAAGTTTGGTATTCTAAAAATTAAAAGCTATTTCTTATTATAAGATCTTTGCTGTTTGAAATTATTATCGAAAAATAGAAGGACTACTTTACTAATAATTTTATTGTTTTAGTGATTTTATTGTGGTGTCATAAAGACTCGAGAAATGGATCGAATCAAGGATGAATAATAAGCAAGTGTCAGGTTAGACCGAGCGAAAATACAGGTCTGTGCATAATGCTTTGAGAGTAAGTTAGCCACACTTTACAATTTTTATAATGTTGACATGTGGGCTCAAAGTTGATCTTGGTACTCTTAAGTGAGAAAAATACTCTTTAAGAGGGAGACGACTTTAACAACTTGGTACGCTTAAGTGAGTAAATGCTCTTTAAGTGCAAGTTGTGTTGAGCTATGAGTCTGGTTTCCTAAGTGTGGCATAGTCCCTTTAGGGTTTCCAAAGGTTTCCTAAGTGTGGCATAGTCCCTTTAGGGTTTCCAAAGGTTTCCTAAGTGTGGCATAGTCCCTTTAGGGTTTCCAAAGGTTTCCTAAGTGTGGCATAGTCCCTTTAGGGTTTCCAAAGGTTTCCTAAGTGTGGCATAGTCCCTTTAGGGTTTTCTAAGGTTTCCTAAGTGTGGCATAGTCCCTTTAGGGTTTCCTAAGTGCGGCATATTCCTTTTAAGTTGGGTCATGTTGTCGAGCTATTTCAGTGTAAAGAATGATAAAATGAGCAAAATTCCATTATGGGACTGTTTTATGATACAGTATAATTTAGGCGCACGACTAACTGCTGTTTATTGTCACAGTGATTTATCCAGACTCGTGGGGTGCCCGGGGCGGGCACCATGCAGGATGGCCGTGTTAGCGTACTCGTGTAAAAGAGGGTAGATTTAGGTGGAAAATAACTATAAAAGCAGTGGAATTGTGTCAATCGGGGGCACTCGCTTGTGAGTGACGGCCCCTGTTGGAAGGAAACTAGTGTGAAGTATTGTTAGTAGGTGATACATATCACTTATTGCAATTACATAGTATCTCTTTCAAAATAGTTTAGAATCATATAGACGATGTGTGTTTTCAACGTGTTTCTTTAAAAACGTTACCCGCTTCCGATTTTTAACAAATGATAACGATATTAGTGACGTGATTGTGTTATGTATCAAGTTAGGTATCTTTTGGATTGTATTTTCAATTGTTATGGTTGAGTTCTAACTCTTTGTTGTATAAATATATAAGTAGTATTTAGTGCATCGATGAATCTATTTTACACTCTCTAATGGACACAGATCTCCCTCCAGGATATCCTTTCCGGTCGGTACACCGGCTAGGGTGTCTGCCCATTGAACGTCACTTAAATATATTAATAAAACTGTTGACTTATTCCCTCCTTTGTCGCCGCATAATTTTAAGAAAATGATTAAATAAATTACAAAAACCAAGAAGTATTTTTTCTTCTTAAATGTGTAGAATACGAAATAATTATTTTGTTATTATATCATAACTTAATTTTATTTTTAGATATTTTTTGACGTGAATACGTCATAAATTTGCTACCTAACGGAGGCAATTCAAAAAACTTAATGACTACAAAATCGGTATAGATATGGTTTTGCTTTGTAGTTTCGAATCTATCCTTTAAGCCCAGAATAAAATTATACCACTGGATACCTAAAAATCAAATAATTTAATACAATAAAAGAGAGCAGTGACACACCGCGAGCGGTGGAGGGGGGAGCGATATCATTTTGAGGTATTTGGCTGCGCATCGAGATTTGCAATTACTATAATTTTTAACTTAGGAAGCTGCAATGTTAGTTTAATTTAGTTTGGTTTTTTTATTGTCAGTTATCGTTAAAATCTTTCGTTTGTATATAAAAAACTAGATTAAAGTAGTGACAGTTAATATAATTTGTTTTTATACAAAAAAATATCTATTCTTTAAAAGATAATAAAGAAGAGAAGAGAAAGAAGGATATACTCATGTATTCAGTTATAAAATCTCTTAATGGTTCTAGTAAAAGTTGACACAGCGTTAATTAATAAAATTTTTAATTATCCCCATTAAGTCGACCACGACCACCTTTAATCGACGACAATTAATTACACGGGGGAGTCGTTACCGAGAAATTTAACTCATTTTTTAAAGAGTGAAAATTAAAATGACCTTGGTATATAAATATGTTTCTCGTGTATTGGTTCATATAAACAGTATATTATATTTATTGAAACATTACCTATATTAAAATATATATATATATATTAATTTAAAATCTGCTAACAGCCTATTGGAGTACGTTGTGTTTGCAGCGCAAACAAGCAATTTAAAAAAAAAAAAAATTAAATTAAATTAGCTTCACGCTGTATCCCGCACACAGCAGGGTAGGCAGAGGGAACCTAGTGTTAAGACACTCCGTTCCCCACTTTCTGCCGAATTCTGGAGGCATTGCGTGTTGAGTGGCAGAACTCAACGCCGCGCTTAACCTCGACACCAGAGCGAAGAAATGGAAATATAAATTTAAGTAAATATTTCATCACCTCGAGTGGGGATCGAATCCACAACCAGTCGGTTTTTTGCAGTCACACCTCGTGCCGCTGCGCCACGACCGGCCTTTTTAGTACTGTCTTAATGTAAATAAGAATAATAAAATAAAGTTAAAGGCTTAATTTTGATGATATATGATAGAAGATGGATGACCGGTAACGTATGACATGACGGCAGACGGCTAACTGAGGAGGGCTGGCCGATGACCAATGATGAGTATCTCTTTTGTGTCTTCTCTACACAATGTGACATTGGTGAAGTGATATGTGCTCAACTGGCACATTTAAAAAAATATTTATAAAATATGTCATAGAATGTAACGAATAATAAACTTAACATTTATATATAGTTTGGCCAGAGACAGAACAAAGTGAGTGGTATAGTAAAGTGAGGTAATAGTATTGGTAAGGGGTAAACTATTAAAAATCCGATCGCCTTGCGTATCGTGTGGCGGAACTGAATGCCGCACTTTGCTCCATTACCAGAGCAAGAAAATGAAAATATTAAATATTCTATTTTCTGGATTAGGAATCGAACCTACTACCTTATGCAATACAACTGGCCTCAATTTTCCTACCTCAACCTTTATTATTTTTGTATTTCCATAAGCGAGGATAAGGTGTTGCCTGGTGTGCATGCTTAATTTTCTATTTCCTTGTACTTTATTTTATACTGAAAGATATTGTAAGTGGATTCCTGAATACGTGACTTATTTAAGCCATAACATTAATATAGAGATTTACAAAATTAAAAATTGCTATATTTTACATATATATTTTTCATATAAATTGTAGTTGTAATGTGACAAAATTTAAATGTAAGCTTTATATAAAAACATAAAATTTATTTATGTTTTTATATAAAGCTTATATTATTATTATTTAGAAAAATAGAAAAATTTTAAGGTAGCAAGATTTGAACCCGTGCCTCTTGGTTTCCAAGAGGCGCAGGTTCAAATCCCTCTACGCTTAAATTTTTTATACGTTCCTAAAAAATGTTGTTTTAATGTAACAAAAACACTACAATATTTTTACTTTGTTAACAAAAATATAATGTAGGGAAGCTGATTCAATTTCGAATATATTTCCATATCTCAGGTCGTGTTAATGAAAAAGTGACAAATTAATATGAGTGTGCGTTGTGGCATGCGTTTTACATTCGAATAAGGCGACGTCGTATGCTTTTACTGAAATTAATAAAATATTTCTCATACATTATGAAGATAAAGGGCGGTTAATGGATCAAATATATATTTTTAATAGATATGTGTCCGAAGTGCTCAAGCATTTTGTTGTTTTAGAGTAGATAACTAAGTTTTAAGTGTATATTTATTTATTTTTTTTAAATATTCTAATTCAAAATGGATATACGTTTTCTAAATAAGTATTTTTCTTTCCTAAGTGTGGAATAACACTTTAAAAATGTTAAAAATATCAAAATAAATATATTTCAAATTCAAAATATGTTTTCACATATTTATTTAATAGAAGTGTAAAATATTTTTAAACTATTTTTTAAATTCTCTTAAATCTATAGGTTGCATTAAAAATTTGTGGTCTTATTCATAGTGGATTAAAAAATTCTGCTCTGAATTGAAATTCTTTACTTTCAGTAACTCAACGTCTAACAGTGATTAAACAATTAAATTAAAAAACATATTGTTGTTTGTGTTTCAAATATATTTAATTATATGGAAATATTATGATTGGACTGTATAAACTGTACTGTAATTTCACTGTTTTGAGTAAGTTTTAATAATAATGAAGGAGCCTCGGGTCGCTAGGGAAGCTTTAGTAGAACGGGTGAATTGATGTGGCCGTAACGACGTCTGTTGCTTGGTTGCTATGATTGTGTGTTGATTTAACAGTGCACTTTTATATATATATTAGGCGAAATAGAAAAAAAATATCATTAATCAATTATATTAAGAGCCTAATTAACGATTGAGGCAGAATATACTATGTATAATTATATTGTAGTAAAATAAAAATATTTTTAGTGTATTTTTTATTGATGATTTAAAATAAAAACAAAAATATTATAAATAGGTACTAGGCTGTTACTTTGTCGTAAAGGCTTTAACGGCCCTTGCCTAAATCTTTCTTTTGTTCTAAACCCCAGACTATTAGTTAAGAATTAAAATAACCGTGTGCTAAAATTACCGTTTTTATGTAGGGTGATAAAGCTTCACAACAATTCGATATTATATTGTTATCCAATATTACAGTGAAGAGTAAACGCGACATGTTGTGGGTTCTATTCCCACTCTAGGAAATAGATGTTTAATATATTTATTTCCTAGAAAGTAAATAAAATTAATTAAAAGTCAATATTTCTAGATATTAACCACAATTATGGCAACGAGCCAATAGAAACTATTATAATCTGGATAAGGGCTACTTTTTGCATAATATTTACAGATTTTAATTAAATATTTGTTATTTTACAATTTATATTGTTTACAATATATATAAGGCCTAATTTTAAAAGAAGACTTAAAACTAGGCACGGCGTGGTGTAATTTAAGCTTATTTGAAATCATAATCATTGTAGAGATACCTCTAGTGATCTAAAGAAAAAAATATATAGAAACAAATTAAAAAAATACAATTTTTCACGATGATTAAAAATATATTTCTGGGCGTTTTATTCTATGTTGCCATTGTATCCTTTCTTGATAATACACAAGACGCAGCGCTTATGCCATAAATATTTCATAAAAAAATTCTTAAGAGCGAATTTGAAGACGTCTGTAATTTCCCCGCAGACCTAATGTGGAATGTTGAACCTCTGTGGAATAACAAAATGGAAAACACGAGTAATTAGATTTTTTTACAGATTTTAAAATAAGAACTAATAAGTAACATTCAATAAAGTGATCAACTTCATCAACTAAAGTAATTACAATATAAGTTACATTATTTTAAAAAATCGGAATATGGAACTAAAATCATAACGTATACGTATCTTTTTCGTTCTGCCTTTTCAATAGCCATAATAATAGTAACAAAATAACACTAAAATTATGTATTTCGTTAAAGAAATTAAGAAGAAAACATTAATAGATGGCAAAACACAAATTAATTTTTTTACAGGTAGGATAAATAATTATTTAGAAAAACTGAAACTACAACACACAGCTTATCACGGCAAAATGTTGACCGCCATTCAAAGCGATTAACGTCACGCCTTGATAATTCGCTTTAAAAGATAGACAAACGTATTAAAAGATAGTTTCATCAGTAATTTCTATGTTTAACAATTTGAAATAAAAAAATGTAATATTTTGTTAGCTTATACTAAAAAAGGCTAAATAAAAACGTGTTTGGTCTATTTTTCTACATTATAATATTAAATTAATTCACAGTACAGACCACTAGCGATATAGGACGGTCCCACACTTGACTTACTGTCTGTGCATTCAACTCGTATACATACGCCAACTTTTTTTATTCAAATCTTGCTTTCATACGGGTGTCATAAAAATTAAAAAACATTTTTATGATTTTATTATTTGTTTAGGATTATAAATTGAATTTTTACTTTTACATATATACACAATATTAAAATCAAATAGGAACTGATTAGGTAATAAAAACAATTGAGGCCAGCCGTGGTGCAGGCGCACGTGGTTTAAGTTGGTTGTAAGTTCGATTTCTACTCTAGGAAATGAAATATTTAATATTTTCATTTCTTCCCTTTTGTGTCGAGACAAAGCGTGGCTTTGAGTTGCGGAGCCACACAACACGCGATGTCACCAGAATTCGGCGGGGAGTGAAAAGTGGAGTATATTAACACTAGACTCCCTCTGCTACCCACCTGCTACCCTACCTCTGCTGCTACATACGGAATACAGCTATAAAAAAACATTATATTTTCACTTTCTGACCATTATCAGACAATACGAGCGGATGACAGATTTTACCTAACTAGAAAAGGGATCAGAAGGTATTTTGATACGTTTAAATTCATACTAATGGGAATAGAACACATGACTCGTACTATCACATATCCAATCCGATTTATAAATGTACACAATACCTTTTAATTATAAACTAGCGACTCTCGTACGGCTTTACCTTCTTCTTTACATATAATATTATTTAATTTTACTTAAGGTAAATCGATTGGTTAGCTTAGTATTTTAGTACGGTTTACTATAATATTATACACTTCATAGAACGTAATTTAAATATTTTGGAATCCCATTACATTTTGCACGCAAGATTGTTGTATTTAGAAAAATGTTTAGCTATTTGATATCTAACTACAAAGGCGCACGCCAAATGCGGTTTACTTTCGTCGACACTCCTATCCGGAGAAAATCCACGGTAAAAAGAATCCTATATGTTGCTCTATAACCTGCTCTGTTGATCGTGATCAGTAAAAGTTAGCTATTAATACCTTATGCCATCAAAAACATTCTGTAAAAAAACCCAAGTCTTGCAGCTCAGTCTTTCTACCGTAAAAATTTGTGAGATCCATGTAATACCATGTCGGTTAATCTATTTAGTCTCTACTTAAAGGACCTTCTGTCTTAAGTTATTACATAAGTTATTATCATGCTAATATTAAAAATATTTTACGTTTTAAACAAATAGATCGACTTGGACATCGCATGAAAACATAACCTATCGAAAGACATAATAGACTTCATATTCAGAAGGACTCTGGTGAGGAATTCGGTTGCTGGCCCGTCGTGCTGTGTAGTGTGATACATACTAATAACCAAATCATGCGATGATCGGTAAGTCAGTCAGTCAGTCAGTGAGTGACAAAATTTAGAAACTTTAACAAGTTGCCATATTTAAACTACTGGTTCAAATTGACTGAAATTTTAAATATTCCGTATTTATATAATGCCTGATTAGTTACTGAAAAATCAGGTTTCTTATTTTATCCACAACGAAATTATAGGGGGGTCGAAAATAGACTGAATTGCTTCGAGAAAAGGATGGTACGGCCGTGCCGCTTTTTTTTGCTCGACTTGGCGGGGGCACTGCCGTGCCCCCAGATAATTATATTGTTGAAAATCTTGCTCAATACTTCCTTCTACAATTTTTTAATCATATAACCTAAAAATAACATTACTAACTTCATGTATAATATAACAATTTTCGCGGGAAATAAATTGCGTATCATGAATTGAGTTTTATTAATAGATACCGCACATTCAAACTCATCCAATAAATTTACCTTTTGTGCACGAGTTGAGGCCGTCCAGTATGAAATTGAGGTAGTTTATTGTTTAATTTGTTAATCGAACTTAATTGATATTACCTATATTATGTTTTATTACCTTTATTATATATAGTATGCAACTATATATATCGTTGCGTACTATATATTTTTTCTTATTTATTGATTGCTATATTCTAAATAATAAATAAATATACATTAATTATTTTTCTATTCATTTTATACATCTACTACTACTACTACTAATTCCTAAAAAATAACTCACAACTGACCGTACATTGCAGTATAGCATAGGGTAGGCAAAGGAAGCCTGGGAACCTAGTGTTAAGACACTCTTTCCCAAAAAAGACTTCCGTTCCTGTCTTTCCGCCGAATTCTACAGTGGTGAATATAAGAATTTAGTAAGAAAAAAATTTGCTTCACCTGTATCCCGCACACAGCAACGTAGGCAGAGGGAACCTAGTGTTAAGACACTTCGTTCCCGTCATTTTCTATCATTGTCATAATTTAAATAAAAGACAAATATTCCCAATCCAACTGCGTACTTTTCCAGGAAGCGAGAACGAAGAGAATACGTTTGAATATGAAATGTTCACATCGTATGTATGAATTTGTTACTTCCTATACTAACGTGGCGCTTATGAGTTTTTATGTGATATGGATGAAATGGACAAGTAAATTTAAATTTCAAATGGTCATTTCTTTATAACTTATGCATTTGTTTTTTAATTTAAAAATATGGCTATTATTATAGAAATATTTATTTTAAGCTTTACACCTATACCAGGCTGGGCAGAGGGAACATAATGTTAAGACACCGCGTACTGAGTGACGGAATTCAACATCCTTCATTCACCTTAATAGGAATCAAACCCACGGCCGTCGTGTTTACACTCGGACGTTGTCTCGCTGAGCCACGTCAGTTTCAAGTATTCGTTCATACTTTAAGGTTAAGCAAGAGTTTATCATATTTATACAGTCATGTGCAATAATATTTGTGCCTAAAATACTAATTCTCAAAATGAAGCTTACGGCAGCTCAATCAACATTGAACGGTGGCTGTAATTGTATAAAAATTTATTCCATATTGGAACGATCTAAGTCCACCGGTAGTTATACTTACGTACACTTTAGATCTGGCGTCATTATTTAGGATCTTTTATCGTAACCCGGAAAAGATTTTTCATAGAAATTATTGAGAGAAGAAAAATGGATTAAGTTTTACGGGTTAGTTACATAGCCGGATGCTTTTAGTGAGTTGTAAGTATTAAGTAGGTAAATTTAAATAACGGTTTATTCTTCCCGCGATGTGGACAGATAAAACATAATGCTAAGATACTTCGTTTTCCACTCAAATTAATTAGAAAAGTGGAATTAAAAAATGTCTAATATTCCTATTAAAATTACGATTATAATTTTAATGGCGTCCTGGGGGCTCAAGCAAGAAATAAAAATGGTAAAAATATAAATATACTCATTCTCACGAATGGGGATCGAATCTGCAGCCATTGCGTATCCAAAAAAACGCTGCCATTCTAAACTAATGCTATTATATTTTCTGGCACTTTTAACTTCAGTCAAACATTGAATTAATAAGATTCGAAGAATAAAAGTCAAATAAATGAAACATGAAACAAAAATAATCAGAGCAAATTGAATGACATTACGAATTGAAAACGAAGGAAAGTTTTTCTAAGATCGTTTTGAAAAGCGATGTTTTTTTTTATTATCGTACATCAAGCCTATAATTTTATTATAATATATTTTGATAATATACTGTAACGGAAGACGTAGATATTGAAATACTTATTCACTTTCAATGGCTATATTTCTTACAATAATGTTAATTATAATTCACTGTACTGCTCACTCCACAAAACATTTTCCCGCCCAAATTTGACATTACAAGCGTGCGTCATTCCGTTCCCGCCGCCCCTCCCCGACCGCTCGGCGACAGCGAGAGTACCCGAGAGTTGCCGACGAGCCGAGTGGCGCGTGACAATATTTTTTTTCTTTATTTTATTTTCGAACACTAGGTAGGCCTACTCTGCCTACCTAGTGTTCGAAAATAAAATCCTTCTAATAATATAATAGTAATATACAATTAATATCTCTCTAGATATTAAATACCTTATGTTCCTCATATTCGTTAATTTTAAAAACAATAATTTCTTCGTTCGTTTATTTCTTCGAGGATTATTATTATTATTACGACTTTGGTTTCGAGGCAAAAGGCGCAATAGCTCCAGAATTCAGTGGAAAATGGAAAACGGAGTGTCTTTCCACCAGGCTCCCTTTGCCTACGCTGCAACATGCGGTCTTTTTCAACGTTGTTGAAAAAAATAAATAAAAAGACGCGTAATAAGACTTATAAAATCTACGCAAGCAAAGAAAGGGGGTCCGACTGGTACCATATAAAACAAACTCAAACACAGATCGTTTGCTTTATTCACTTATTACTCAGGAGAATGTTGATTGGTAAATGAATTCGTCTATACAAAATTGCTAAAGGAAAATTTGGTAAAACGTGACACATTTATCAATTTACTTACCTTTATAAAAAAATTACGTTTATATTTGGTTTCCCGATTGAAAGAAATAGGCTTGTACAGTTGCTTCTTTGATGATAAATAATTCAAGATCTGATAATGTATGAAAGGGAATTTATATATTGTAAGATTACAGGAAATTTAACTTAATATTTTTTTATTATATTATTTAGAATTTTGAAAACTGATCGTTGAGTTCCGCCACTCAACACACAATGCCCTGAAAAAATCGATGGATAGTGAGGAAGGAGAAGAGGAGTGTTTTAACACTATGATTCCTCTACCTACTCTGAGTACGGGATAAGGCATGAAGCTGATTATTTTTAGAATTTTGAAAACAACCATCACGTTTGAAATCACATATTGTGGTTGAGTGTGTTGACTAATAAAATTTTATAACAACCTATTATTTAAAGACAATACGATCAAAACAGCAAGCTATATCCATCCAATACAACCCACTAGGACATGGTCATTTACATACAAAACACAAATTACAAATGGCGAAGCAATTGAGGAAGCTACAGCTTATATATTACAGACACTGTGCGTCGTTAGCTTGATGGTACTCTAGTGTGGGTACGTACTGGCTAGTACATTTACACTTCTAACGATGTTCCGAGGATGTACTTAATTTATTTCTAGCAACATTTTCTTGTCTGTATTTAAAATCACTACATTATTACTTAGAATTTTGGCATACTCTATTTTGATTTTTTTAAAAACGTATGGGACCCTTATTACACATAACAATACCTATTGCTGGTATAGTTATGTGTTCAAGCACACTAGCTTGAAATAATATTGTGAAATATGTTAAAATACTCGCAGTAGTTAGGAGTTCTAGGATGTTTCAAGCTAAACTACTGAAATGAATCTATTTACATACTCTTGGCTCACTGAAAAATGTATTAGAAAATTTTTATTATAAAATAATTAAATAAAATATTTTACTCATCCCACTAAAATTCATACATTATTTTGAAGGTCAATCGGAGCCCAAAAATTAAATATTGGTAAATGAAAATATTCTAAATTATTTTTTAGAACACGCATAAAAAAAATCAATAACAATTTACAAAAATCTGTTAAGGAATAAATTAACAAATCAATTAGTTATCGAAATAAGAAACAATACTATATTTTTTTTTGTTGTCTATAAAATAACATACCATATAGGTATGTATTGTTCTTAACTTACTTTGATACACGGACAAAATTATACATTGTTGAAAATTAAGGTTTCAGTTCCATTATCCTATGACATTCAAAACCAGAAATGCGCTCGTTTTACTAAAAAATTGCAGTGAAAAGTAGACTATTAGGGAACATTTCAAATATGTATGACTCTATGTTCACGTCAGTTGTCCTGCAACCAGACGACGTCCGGCGCAGGGGAAGAAAATAAATGAAATGGTCAAGTTAGAATCCGACTCGCTAACCGCATTTCCATACCAATTTCGTACTTTATAATTGTAATTGTTGTCAGCGACAGTTAAACTTATAAAAAATTACAAACGCAAGTTTGCATCTGAGTTTTATATGAAATTAACTTTGAATAAGTACAAGTTTGTAACGGTTTTTTTACTGAGATGTAAAGATAAGCCCCGATTTTAGAACATTTGATGCATAGCGCATTAAATATTCTAAAATTGGGTCGGTCTATCGGTTCTATTTAGACAGACGGACAACCTAGTGATGCAGTGGCGTAGCTGGGGGGGTGCGAGCGGTGCAGTCGCACCGGGCATCAAAAAGAAAGGGGCATCAAATTCTACGATCAATTCTTCCAATTTTTTTTCAATCAAGAATCAAGAAATGTACAAAAAATGAAAAATACAATCTCGCTATCATGTCAATCGAACATGAACTAGTCGATACTATTGATTTTGAAAATGTGATTAATGACTTTGCTAGTCAAAAAGCGCGTAATGTCCTTTTTTAAATGTTTGCAATAATTTTTACCAAAATCTAATGTTATAACTTATATATAGTTATTATAGTTTTGAAACAATAAAAAATTATATATCTGTTTATAAACACTACTGTGTTTTGAAACCTGAAATTATTTTGACCATTTTAAAGGGCATCAAGTCCTAAGCTGCACCGGGCAGCAAATACCCTAGCTACGCCACTGTAGTGATGTAAAGGTATTTTCTTTTGAGGTATGGAACCCTAAAAATCGTTCCCTTGTACATTACAGCATACAACAAAATACATTTGCAAACAAACACGAATAAAATTTACGTATTTCAATTTGCGTTAGAGACAATAGTCTCCGTCTTCATTATTTTCACATCTTAACAAACTTCAAGGAAATTGGCTTATTCCGAATCCCCTGTACGAAGTTATTTTAACTTTTTCCAATTTCGTTTTTTTTCGTTTCAACTTATTTTTCGTTTGTTGTTTTGTCAACTGTTATTTTTATGTTCTTGGTGTTGTTAATGGCTTATAATTTTACTTAGTTTGTGTATTCGATTAATTGTTCAATATTTTAAAAATGTCAATATATAAATTTTTAAATCACAGTGCAGTGAAACATAAACACTATTTCACAGGCTGCAAGCATATTGATTGTGGGTTTGAATCCCTATTTGAATTATTAAATTTCAAATATTTGAAACCATTTCCTTGCTGCGATAATATGAAGTGTGCGCGTAAAAAGAAGATTGGAATTGCCATACTGGAGATAATAGGAAACGAAAAGGATATTAGCAATTTAAAGCCTACACTACTATAATAATAAATCTAAAAAGTGTTTATGTTATAAATTGTATTATACTTTACTGTATATATATTCAAATTCAGCTTCACGCTGTATCCCGCACACAGCAGGGTATGCAGAGGGAACCTAGTGTTAAGGCACTCCTTCCCCACTTTCTGCCGAATTCTGGAGGCATTGCGTGTTGAGTGGCAGAACTCAACGCCGCGCTTTGCCTCGACACCAGAGCGAAGATATGGAAATATAAATTTAAGTAAATATTTTCATCTCCTCGAGTGGGCCACAATCACCCACAATCAGTCGATTTACAGTCACACTTTGTGTACGCCACGACTGTATATATAATTTATTAGTAATTTATTAACACTATCACAAAACATTTTATCCATTTTTTTATTATATGCTAGGAATTAGCATATGAAAATATTAAAAAATGTATACGTATCATAAATGGGAAGCGAACCTAAAACTACGGCGTTATGGCGCGTTATGGCCTATCCGATCACTTTACATTTGTGCCACAACTTTCAAATGTGAAGATATAATTTAATTTATTTCTACAGATAACACAATATTTACAGTTTCAGTGCCGAACTAAACGAGGTCGGCTAGTCTCTAATTTGTAAGACAGTGCAAGAATCATGTTTATCTTCCCAAAGGAAATGTTTCGAGTTCACTCCGCACCCGTTGAATTATACGAAGCATTTAGTCGCGAATATTTCAGGCTGTAAAAATATTTTTGTTGTATTTGTTTATTTCTCGGCCTACATCAGTCCTCTTGAAATATCGTGGATTTTCTCAAAATAGAAACAAATGATCACTTCCTCATTATTTTTGTGATATTTGGGTCTCATCTGAATAATCGTTGTCGTGTACAATGTTGCTAAATAATACCGTACAAATATAGCTTAAGTAAAAAAAGTATGTGACAATTAATAGTTCAGTATGAACACATAATATTATGTTTATATAAAAAATGTAAAACAAGGTCAGTTGTGACGCAAGGGTACAAGCAAGTAAACGCGACCAGTTGTTCGGTTCCCATTCGAAGTAATGAAATATTTTAAAATAATAAATAATTAAATGCGATGTTCACTCGGGAAACTAATAATGGTTATACATCTATTGTAAACTATATTTAAAAAAAAGCAACTTTTGAGCTTATTGCCGGCTCTTTTAACCAGAACTGATTTCGGAGTCAGTGATAGCTTCATGTAGGACTGACACTACTGATACCTATGTAACTTGACAATTGAAAAGTAATTGTAAAGGCCTAACAGACAAAATAATATTCTGATTTTGATATAGCATAGGCTACGCGCGGCGTTGGGTTCCGCCGCAAAATACGCAATGCTTTCAGATTGTAGAGACATTGGGATAAATGTTATAAATAATTAAAATAGAAATCTATCTATCGGAATAGATCTATTAGAAAATTACCAACTTTAAAATAACACGTACATATGTACATGAACGTAAGTACTATCACCAAGCGTTTAATCACGATTGTAGCGATAGTGTTACCTCCACTAGACTGCAGTAATAAGTGTGTGCTCACCGTTGTGAGCAGCTTGTAGTTACTAGTAACTTTAAATAAGTTTACTTAATACAAATTAAAGTTACCCAGTTGTTAGGATTAATTGGAATTAACTTAAACTTAATTAATTATATTATAGAATTTGGTTTTGTTTTCTTTGTTTTTCTTTCAGATTCATGCTGTACCCCGCATACAGGGTAGGTAGAGGTAACAGAATGTCAAAACGCGTCGTACTCCAAATTCACTCACTACTCTTCTCTTTATTTAACTAGACCATGGAAACATTTTTAAGAAACGCTATTGTATATTGTAAGATTTAAGCTCACATCTATTTGATTTTTTTGATTGCGTTCCGCTACCCAACACGCAGTGTTTCGAAAATTAGATGAAAAGTGGGAACATAGATAGTGTCTTAACACTAAATTATCTATTACCCCCACTATACTAACTTAACTGTATCATCAAATTCATAAAATAATCAATAATAATATTCCTATTTTATATTTTTATTACAAAGTACGACTGGATCAAATGAAGTGCTTGACTTTACTACAGCTCTAGAGAACCTTTATTGGTCCAAGATGGCTATTGAGAGAGCAACAACCGTTATCCTAAACTAAAATATATCGAAATTTAACATTATTCTGTAAATTTGTGAAGGTAAGCGCTGGGTAATTTTATATGAGATTTTATATAAACTTAGAAAGGAAAATTGAAGATTTTATCGTTTTATTTCTGCCTTTAAATTAACGTGACGCTTTAAATAGATTATAGTTATTAACACATCAATAATAAAGGAAATTGTTATATCATAGACATAAATGATGTGGGAAGTGTAGGACGGAGTGTCTCAATATTAGATTCATATTGATTTACTACTAAACAAAATATCATATACCTAATATATAGATGGCTGATTTTTTTTTAGTAATAGTTAACATATTATTTCCTTGAGTGGAAATCGAACTCGAATACTACTGCGTTAACAGTCACACGCTCGTGCCCCTACGCCACGGCTGGCGTTAAATGTAAATGTTGTGACAAAAAAAAATATAATTTAATAAATTACCAAATGATCTCATTTTCATAAAATATCATACTTATTGAAAAACTTATACGATAAAGTAATTCTTTAACTCTCTGAACCAGAGATCACGCTAGGAAGCATTTACGTCTTTACAAAGCAATTATCTTTAATTAAATGTAAAAACCGATAACAAAAAAAGGATTGAAATTCTTGCCACTGGTTTATTGCTTTAGGGAGGTGGAATTAAAAACAAAATTAAAGGGTTTTTATTTTTCTTTTATCTCTTCAATATTATTTGCTGTGCCAAAATTGAAGCTTGTACTGATACATAAACTGAAAATGGTTGAATGTGTTATTTTATATAATATTAGTATTGCGTACGTTTCTCTACCTGCGTGGTCGCGTGATTATAGCTCACTGCTATTTTAGTGTAAAGGATGCATCACAACTATACTATGTTTCTTATGAATTTACAATTAGATTTTGTTAAAGCGATCATAGCCCAGTGGCGCAAAGTGTGATTACAAAGTGATAATTATGGATTCAATACCTACTCGGGGAAATTATTTATTTAATATTTAAATTTTTTGTAAAAAGTTTCTGTTCCCGAGTTTCCGCCGAGTACGTAGGTATAATTTGCGTGTTGAGTGCCGGAACTCAACTTCGCGCTGTACCTAATTACAATGTTTACTAGTGATAAATGCATTAAAATCATTTACAAAGTATAAAAAAAAATACAAACATTCTGTAAAAATTATAATGAAACATTTTTACAAATACATATATTTCTCTTTTTACAAAAACACAACTTTACAGATATTTAATATCTGGAATCTAGAATTTTCTCTGATAAGGCATATCGCCTTTCTGGTTACAGGTGTCAACTTTAGCAGCTGTCCATTCTTATAAACGATCCTTACAAATCCCTAGCTCGATTGTAAAGAAAAAAGGCTGAGTTAATTTATGTTAGCGAAGCTTTTAGTATTTTCGACTAATTTTTGAAAATATTTGTTTTATGTAAAATATAATGATTTTATTTATACCTATATATTTATATGAAAATTATGCAAACGGAGGAGTATGAAATTTGGCACGGTTATAGTTTATATACAGAACAATTGCAGAATAAATATAACAGAAAAAATATAATACACCCTAGTGTCACAAACAAATAGTAACTTTTGAATATTTTTTTAGCTCCATGCCTATATCCCGAGTTATCGACAAAACATCCCATTCCCCATTTTCCATATTTTTTGAGACATTTTATGTTGAGTTGCCGTGATTTGTCTATTTACTAGAACGAAGATATAATAATATTTTTAGTCTCGATCTGGAATCGAACCCGCTACCGGGATCCGTATGAAAAATGGCTAACGGGGTGTCTTGACACTAAGTTATCTTTGCCTATCTTGCTTTGCGACAAAGCTTTAAAATAAAAGTATTCCTAAAGGTGGAATCGTACCTACAGCCACCATTTGTAGCCAGACAGTTTTCAACTCCACCATTACGACCTATCTGATTCACAAATGCAAATATCTAAATATACATAAAATCACATCAATCACGAACAAAGGGGCGAGTGTTAAAGTAATGTACGTGAAGGTGCGTGTGATAGATGAACTTGCTTCGAATAAAGTGGAAATACGATCTGGAGGTAAATGGGGACGTATTTTTGTCCTTTAACCTGTACAGGGAAATATCTTAGTCAGGGAATTGTGAACGAATACAGTAAAAAACTTAGGATTTTTTCACCTTTATTGTTATGGACCAGACAGACTATTATATTGTTTTTATTACTTGTTTGTTGTTTTTAATGTGTCTTTTTGTTTCTGCATTGATTTAAAGAATTGAAAATTTCTCAAGTTCATATATACAGTATGTATCTGAAAAAGCATTTAGTAACAGATTTTTTTTAAAATTAAAGTAAAATTAAAGCATCACTTCAATCACAAGCGTACAAGCTAGATGGATAAAGGCATCACTAAGAACTAGTGAAACTTTTGAATTACCATTACATAAAAATATGATTAATGTAAAAAACGGTTTAGTGCGAGTAGGATTTATCCACTGAGCGTTTTGTAGGTGAACGGGAAGTACAATTTATAAAATTTTACAAACTTAACTTTGCGGGTGTGCACTCATTTTATATCAAACGAACTACAACTATAGGTTTGTAATAATTTTTATCTGTAAAATTTAATGATTTTATCTTTAAAATGAATATCAATTTTTTAGATTTTTTCCTCTATTAGTATAGTAAATTTTATTATTTTATTAAATTTATAATTTTGTACCTTATTATGTATGATATAAAATACGAATATTTATAACAATGTCAATGTCAATATTACTTTGCTCTGTATATTTTCATATGCAATGTACGTACGTAATACGTAGATATATGTGTATATTCGTAAGCTTAAAATGTAATTGGTAACATTTTAATACAGTTTTATTATTTAATTCAGCCATATTTTATGTAAAGCTTCTAAGCTTATTTTGAATGAACGTTCCTGAAAGGTATTTTTCAATGCAGATTGGCAAGAAGGGTTGAGATTAGCATTTTATTAAGATAATGTTGAATATACTCCTTCTTGGGGTTTTTTGTCCGGTTTGAAAAATATAGCTTAATAGAAAAATTTAAGTGCCAATAGTTTGGCTCTAATGGTAAATGTTCAATATAGTTTATCATGATCATGAGTTTGAATTTCATTAGAATAAAATATGTTGACGACAATGATCTATTCGACAGCCTATAAGCTGCAGTTTGCATTGTATGTATGTTTCTAAATTGGTAAAAATTAGGCAATAAAGTAATTTATAGTTTATTTTGTTGAAAAGTTTAGTTTCTTACCGGTTTTTTTCAGCAGAACTGCCTTCCGAGTCGGTGGTAGCTTTATACATTCGATAATTCTAATGTGCTGTCTAAAATCTATTTGAATGAAGAATATATTGAATTTAAAATTAATTCACTTAATAATAATATTATATTGAAAGTTAACATCAATTTAAATAAACATAGAATTAAAACTTAAAAACTAGAACTTTTCTCGACAACAAACTTTATACAAATTTTCAATGAAAAGTATAAAATGAATTGTATTTCAGACCTTCTAGAGCGTGTCCACTGAGGTGACCTGAAAGCTGAGAGCGTGTATTTTCCCTTGTAAACTATTCTGTTTTCTTAAAATATATTTCTATACTGTGGTACCTACATCATAAATAAGGATTTTCTTTTCAAAACAATGAAGTGTAATGCGATTGTTTTATCTTTACACGATTATGTATATACATTTTATGAAACTCTATATTTTACGAGATACATTACACCACATACAAAGCATCAAAGATATTATATTCGTTTTATTTTTTTTTAAACATTAAGTTGTAGAAATCAGACAAATAAGAAAGCCATATTGTGTACAAACAAATAGGCAGACTTTTGTAAATTATATTATAAAAGTTTTATACAAATAAGAAACAATATGTTAATGGAATTCGCCTAAGTACGAAGACAAACGTGTTTATAATGAAGCCTAAACAGAACCTTTTAATGTTAAGTACGTAACCCTTATTATCCTTTTTTAGATTTAAAAGAAAATTTTCTTTATTTCACTTAATATAAAGATAGTACTGAAACAAGAAATCAATAATTTTACCGCTAAATCAAGCCGCACCGCCTGATAACGTCTGAAAAAGTGACGGTTGTGGGTTCGATTCCCATTCGGTCTGGTAACAAGCTAAATCGCGTCATTGAGTTACGCCACTCAACACGCAAATGAAACTATAACCTCACAAATTATATAATTTGTGAATTGTACGTTTTAAAAATGAGTAATATCTATTTTGAAGTACAAAATATCATACAAAATATCATAGAAAAATAATAATTTCACTCCAAAAAGCAGTTGTCAAGTCGACTAATGAACACAATGTCTTTTATTAATTTTAGTTTTTGAACACTAAAACTGTCTGAAACAATTTATGAAATTGAGAAAATGAAATGATGAAGATAAAAAAATAATTCAGAATCTCTTGAAAACCTCTTTTTATGAATATTATAATTTACTATTTTCATATTATGAAACCTAAATTATAGTCTAGTCAAGTTTTTTCGAAATGAGAAAGAAATATTTAATATACACCATATATTTTTTCATCTGTACGCTTTATCTTGCATATATACCTTGCAGGGTATGCAGAGAGTCTAGTCTTAAGACACTGGATTCTGCGTTTATTGCCTTAAATCGCGCTTTGAATTTCGAAAACTGTGTATTGACTGATAACTTTTATTGGTTAGGTTATGACTACGCGGTAAATAAGGTGACAAATTTAAGTTTACCGGCATATGAAATGTACTAATAAATATGACTTTGAGACAATTTTTTATGAAATGCTTATTATATTTCATTTTATGGATTTTTTCGTTTATGTATATAACAAGTTCCCACTTCAAGCCAAATTTCATAAATATAGGCCTACTCGAAGTATAATATTATACCCTATACATTTTTTTTGTGCCAAGGAGAGGTATCATTGAATATTAGGTATTTATTTGAGCTACATATCTCCACGCAATCTCCATA